>CALNVZ010000574.1:89793-106102 GCA_940671915.1 Paracentrotus lividus | reverse complement strand
TACTAACAGAGCTAGTTCATTCAGGCAATTGGGTCCGCCCCTGAATCTGAAACTTTGTCCGTTGTCATTGTGCTATGTCAGCCATAACCTGGAACCGCTAAGCTTCTCAAAGAAAAGATAATCCGTGCTTTGATAATATACCTCGTTAAGCATGGATTACATTTTCATCACAATAAAAGAACTTCCCGCTCCATTTCAAATTATAGCGAGCATACATACATACAACATGTACAAAAAAATACACACAAAAAGAATGGAAACAAATTCCACCATTCTTCAAAGGTCCATATTATTTATAATTATTTGATAGATGTAGGGATTTCGAGGCCGAGTGGATATTGTTAATGAACATTGACGTTTATTGTTTATGTGTAGGGAGAACCTGGGACAATGTAACACGGGGCAATTGTAACAGGGGGCTCCCATTCCTAGCAGAAACACGCTTATAAACTTAAAATTTGTAGAGGGCATGCGCATTTCATCGCTCCACATGCTGTATGAGTGTTAACAGATTTAACGGTTCGTGGAATTTCTACAGCCAAAAACCGTTTTTTGAGCAGTAAAGTATATTTCACATTACCCATTGTTTTCTTCTGGACAAATATGTAGATGAGCTACGCTGTCATTTTTATATATTTAGAAATTATGTTCTTAGGCCATATTTGCTAACGTTTCAACGATGAATACTTAAGCTTAGATAGAAAAAAATCTCTCTAAAATATGGTCGCCTCTGTCAGGGCAATTGTAACAAGCTGTTACAATTGCCCCTGAAGGTCTGTTTCTGTTAAAATTCAGTAACTCCCGTAGGAACTCGCGCGGTATTAAGCAGCTTTCCGCTGCATCAACACCAAGCTAATATAAACCAATCAGGGGGCACGGAGCATTTTGAAAGTGAGGGGCTGAGCCGCAAGGGAGGGGGGGTGGGTGGGGGGGGCTGAACAGGCCTAAAAATCACAAATGTATGGACATTTGTCCGTTTTGTTACACGTTTCCTGACGAAAGTGGGGGGAGAGGGGCTAAGAAATGAGAAATTGCCTAACGTTGAGACGTATCTGTCAATCATTTATTTCATTTACAAGGAAAAAATTGCCTTATTAAAGTCTCAGACATGAGAATTAAATTACTTTGACTATCTGTCCAATACATTTGTTGAAAAGGCAAAGATATATTGATTTAGTCCGACAAGGGTGTCTTTAGTTTGTCTATCATTTGTTTCATTGTAATCAGAGCCTCAAGTTTTTTTTTTGGTTTTTTTGTATTTATTATTTTTTTAAAAAATTTAATAATTTATATCACTTTACTAGAAACGAAAAAGTAAACAAATATGAAGACAGTGAACATTAGTCTTAATGCCCAAAATTGTAAGTAGGAGTAGTCTCGTCGATAAGCTCAAGCATCAGAGTTCATAACTTTAAATGAATGTCAATTATAATGCTTTACAAAAACAAAAGGTAACCATATCTAAAGCTCAGACATGAGAATTAAATAACTTTGAACATATCTGTCAATACGTTTTGAAATATTAAAATATTGATTTGTCCGGAAAAAAAATGGAGAGGAGGGGAGAGAGAGAGGGGAGGGCAGATAGGAAAGTAAAAGGTAAAGATGGAGTGAAAGAAGAAAGAAAGACAGAAGAAAGAAGAGGAGAGAGAGGAAGAGAGATGGGAGCCCCCATAAAAGATAAAAAATATTTTCAATATGATACCTGAAAATATATGTCCAATAATTTTTTTAACAGGGCAAAGAAATATTGATTTTTCCAGAAAAAAGTGGCGTAAATTTGAGATTGATTTTACTAAAAAAAAAAAAAAAAAATGTCATTTTTTACTTCTTATCAGAAATGTATCACTTTATTGGAAAAGAATGTGTTAAAGTCAAAAGGCGTATCCTAATATATATTTTATACCACAGGTGTCAGTTTAAAGATATATTTGAGTAAGTACAAAGTAGATAAAAAACCAAACTATGAATTGATGAAGGTTCTATTAGTTCTACAGTTAAAGGGTGAAGCCCCAACAACACTAAAAAAAAAAAAAAAAAAAAAAAAAAAAAAAAAATTATAACTTTTGCCCCATTCATGAATATAACAAGTGGAAACATATAATATAAATGAGTCAAGCATTGTCATGTTTTATCATAATTAGCTTATGTGGTTTAAATCTTGGATCTGTCAAGTGCATAGCTTGATAAAGAAAAACAAAATGTACAATTTCATGTGTTACAATTGCCGGACGCTGTTACAATTGCCCCTGGACACTGGGCAATTGTAACACTCGACCTCTTTTTGAATGGTAATGGCTTCAAAATGACTTGTTTACTTAGCCCAACCTATTCTATATGTCAAGCTATAATATATGCATATTTCATTTTTATTTTTTTGAATCCAATTTGCATAACTATTTGTTGCTATGACTGACAAACACGTTTCTTGTCTCACATAGCAACACACTAATATATGCAAAAAATTAAATCGAGTGGGCCTATTTTATGTCAAGTGCCATTAATAATTCAGTAGTCTTGAAAGAAAACATTAGTTTGCATTCTCAGTTGAAAATGATAATGGTGTTTTTCTCCTCTGTAGAAATTATGGACGTATAGGTGGTATCTGACGTCGCGGAGATGTCTCTGAGACTTGAACACTCGGAGACGTCTCCGATAATTGTTTTATGTATCATCAGAGACGTCTCCACGACAGAAAAAAACACACACATTCGTAAGCATGTTCTATTTTCCCACCATAAAGGTGGTATCTCACTTTGTCCCCGCGACTCGGATACTCAATCAGGACGTCTCCGATATATATATTTTTTTTTTCTGTCGCTAGCATTCGCAGCGATCCCGGGGAGACGGGGGGTGGACGTGTCCCCCCTCCCTCGATTTTTTATGGGGGGATCGTCCCCCTTCGATTTTTAACTCTTTGCCCGCTTTCTTCGACTAGCGGCACATTCAGCGGACTGCCAACTTCGACTACAGTCACAATCCATTCACAATAGAAACGGAGCGCATTTTAATCCGCTGTTCGCACAGACAAACAATAGTAATGAATGCATTGTGTAGTGTCGAGTTCCTCATTTAATGACATTGTATTCACCGACATTGCTTTCATTGAAAATTTCGTTTTAAATGGGTAATCAAGAGATCAATCGACAGGAAGTCTTTTCATAGTAAGCCAGGTTGATTTAATTTGGCAGAGGGGGGACTATGTACATGGCGGGTAAAGAGTTAAAAAAGAACAATTTTTATGTAGTGATTAGCTTGTAAGGCTAACAAAGAGGTAAAATGTATGTCAAATAAGATGCTAAATGTTATTATAAGGCAAAATTTCCGGCTCGCGCTTCGCGCTCGTAATTATTTTCATTAGTTTCTGCATAATGTGCGAAGTATGCAAATTTTGAGTGTATTATTTTTTCACTTTTGGGTGTTTCTGTCCCCCCCCCCCCGCCTCCCCGTCGTGACGTGAAATCGCCGCGCTTGGTCGTGGGAATATCTCGGAGACGTCTCTGAGACGTCTGTGCGACAAAAAAAACCATCCAAAATCATTTAAAACCATTCTCAAATTAGTCTCAAACTAGTTCCAAATCCGTTTTTCCAGTGTAATGACAAGTGACTTGCCACCATTAGTTTATTGTTGGTTTTAGCGTCAGTTGTCCTCTCTACAATATGTCAGGTCAAACTAACACAATCGTGTCGGAAAATGTAATTTTTTGATCATTAACATGCAATTAATCTAATCGTTGTGGACAGTTCTATAATGCACCTAATTCTTAAACAAAGTTTTAACAACCTTTAACTTCAAGTTAACGAGAAAATAGATAAATTAGCTTCCTCCGACATAAAACTCGCAAAGCCATATCAAATTATAAACCACCTATACCCCTAGTTTAGAATTCTTTAGAAATGTGTGTACATAATTGATCCCGAATAACGTCATCTGAATCTACTTTCGTACGATAGGACGCACGCTTCACTGACGCTTCATAGAGAAGCGTGCAAATCAGCGTTGCATTCTCGTCTCATTACCCTTACTATTTTCGTGCGACAGCACAACTCTAAACCCCGGAACAGAATACGGGCCACTAAGTCTATCCTTGTGTATTTCAATTCTTCAATCTTACCAAAGAATGTATACCTCGGGTACGAAACTTATAAAGTGATACTTATACCCCTCCCGCCCTCAGATGTTTTAAATGCAAGCAGATGGGACATACTCAAAATGTATGTAGTAGAAAAACAAAATGTGTTCGATGTGGGGGACCACACACCTACGAACAATGGGGGAGGGTCCACGAGTCCTCGGTGCCACGAGTCCTTCGTCCCACGAGACCTCGGTCCCGAGAGTCCTACGTCCCACGAGGCCGAATATTTTCCCACGAGTCCTACGTTCCACGAGACCTACGTCCCACGAGGCCGAGTATTTTCCCACGAGTCCTACGTCCCACGAGGAGGACTCGTGGGAAAATACTCAGCCTCGTGAGACGTAGGTCTCGTGGGACGTAGGACTCGTGGGACGTAGGACTCGAGGGACGTAGGACTCGTGGGACCGAGGACTCGTGGGAAAATATTCGGCCTCGTGGGACGTAGGACTCGTGGGACCGAGGTCTCGTGGGACGTAGGACTCGTGGGACCGAGGACTCGTGGGAAGACCCCGAAGAATGTGACAAAAAAAATATCAAAAAATGTGCAAGATGTTCAGGTGACCATTCAGCCGCTTATAAAGGCTGTCCGTTGTACAAGCTGGCTCAGGAAATACAGGCTACGAAATTTAAAGAAGGGCTGTCCTACAAAGAAGCCCTTTTAAAATGTCAGACAAAGAAGAATAGTGACATTAACTCAACACACAACAATGTTGCAACTAAGCAGCAGCCAAATGAAAGAAAGAATATGCCAACAGAAATAAATAATGTAGCATCACCCGTAATTGTTCAGGTCCCTCATTCAGGTCATTCACAAAAGAAAGTAGAACCAAAGTCAACCCCCGTTATGACAATACAAGAAACGACCACTAACACAACTGATCTATCAAAGGAAATTCCAGATTCAAGTAACTTCTCCCTACAAATAGATTTTAAGAAATTCCTGTCTTTTATTGTTTTTATTATAACAAACCTAGATTTACAGAGCACAGTCTCTGATAAAACAGAAATTGTCCTGAATGCTGCTAGGTCATTTCTGGACATACACTCTGTTACAAATAAAAGCATCATAGCTTTGTTAGAAAAGACGTCAGTGTGACTGACTTTTTAAATATCAAGCAGTGGAATGCCCAAAGCTTTAACGCTCATGGCCATGATTTCATACAGAACCTAACATTTAACAATATTAATTCAGAAAATATAACACATATAGTATGTATTCAGGAGACTTGGTTTACTAATCAAAATATATTACAAATTCCTGACTATCATATTATAACAAAGAATAGGCAGACGACAGGTGGAGGATGCGCTATATATATACATAAGTCAATTCCTTTTAAACCTATCTATAATAATTCATCCGATGAATATCAACAGGTTGATATATATCTGGAAAAAAATATTTTGTCGGTTGTAAATTTTTACAACCCTTGCACACGTTTATGTGGACGAAAATTCCAATCTTTACTTAAACAATGCAACAAAAGAATTTTAATTTGTGGAGATTTTAATAGTCACAATACTTTATGGGGTAGTAATCAAACAGATAGGAATGGAGAAATAGTTGAAGAATTCTTAATCAATAACGAACTCTAAATTTTGAACAACGGTACACCAACTCGTTTAAATCCGCATAGCGGAAATATGTCTTGCCTTGACTTATCTTTTGTTTAAAAAAATATTGGTACTCGATGCACGTGGCATGCTACCAAGGAAACACATGGGAGCGACCACTTTGTCATCAATATTAACATCAAAGTAGGCAAGAATATTGAACAATTATCCAAATCGGAAGTTGATAATAATACTAGGCCTTTTACATGGTCTTTTATAAATGCAAACTGGCAAGTATTTAGTGAAAAATTGTGTTCGGTTTTTTGTCAACAAAGTTCACCTCCCATAACTGCCCAGGAGCACTATGAATTTTTCATTCAGAATGTAATTGATGTTACCAATGATATGTTTCGGGTTCAAACGAAAGAAAGCCACAAATATCGACCCACCCCTTGGTGGAATGCAAAATGTAAAGAGTCGGTGAAAGAAAGGAATAAAGCAAAAAATAAGTTTTTGAAATCCTTATTGTTTATAGACTTACATAAATAAAAAGAAAAGAAAGCGTTGGCTCAAAAAACAATAAGAAATACGAAACAAACATATTGGAAACATTTTTGCGAAAAGTTGAATAGATTCACACCCACTGGTAAAGTCTGGAGTAAAATTAAAGAAATGAACTCAAATAATCCAAAAAAGAAGGAACATTTTCCTGCCTTTGTAATAAAAGAGGGCAATCAGGTCTTAAATGAGAATAAAGATAAAGCCAACGAGTTGGCTACACTTTATACTAGTTTTTCTCCAAATCTCTCTGATATTTTTCAGAAATCAAAGTCTGAAATTGAAAACAGAATAAGGTGCATTGAAGTTGAAAAAAAATATGATACAATGAATGATCCTTTTATTCTAGATGAACTCACTAATGCAATATCAGCAATGAAGAATTCAACCCCAGGGCCGGACATGATTTGTCAACCCATGATATCTCATCTGCCCGAATGTGCCCTTCGTTATTTATTAAAAGTTTTTAACATAATATGGGAAACTTCTACTTTCCCAATAGGATGGACACATTCTCATATTGTTCCTATACTGAAACGTGGTGAAGATCCTTCTAATCCACGATCGTATAGACCTATCTCATTGACTTCTATCATGTGCAAGCGTATGGAACGTATGGTTAACAGAAGATTGATCTGGATACTAGAAAAAAATAATATTATATCACATTGTCAGAATGGTTTTAGAAAAAACCGAAGTACAATGGACTCTATAGTCCATTTAGAGTGCGACATTAAAAAAAGCCTGATTAATAAAGAAACAACAATTGTTTGCTTCCTTGATTTTGAGAAAGCCTATGATTCTCTATACAGGAAAGCTATCATCTATAAAATGCAATTATTAGGCTTCCATGGTAAATTGATTGCATGGGTTGAACAATTTTTTAACTAATCGAACCATACAAGTAAGGGTAGAAAACTCTTTGTCAAACTCTTTCCATTCAGAGTATGGTCTTCCGCAAGGAAGTGTTATAAGTCCTACATTGTTTAATATTATGCTTAATGATTTAAGCAAAGTCCGAAATATCTTTGGTGTAAACGTTTCTTTTTATGCCGATGACGTTGCTATATGGTTTTCAAATAAGAACGTAGTCTATGGTCAAAAGAAAATTCAAAAGACAATGGATTGTGTCAAACAATGGAGTGATACATGGGGTATGACCCTTTCCTCCAAAAAGTCACGTGTTGTAGTTTTTACCTATAAGAAATTTGATGTTCAATCTATTTGCATATCACTAGCGGGTAATATCCTTCGTGTGGAAGAGTCATTCAAATACTTAGGAATACAATTCGACAAAAAAACTTACTTGGAAAAAGCATATTGAAGATGTTATAAATAAATGTAAAGTCAGAATGAATATTTTAAGTGGAACAGACTGGGGGGCCGATACGACCACCCTGTTTTGGTATACAAAGGCCTAATCAGATCAAAAATAGATTATGGCTGCATGGTATACGATTCCGCACCAAAATATTTAATGGATAAATTAGAATCTATACAATATGAGTGTTTGAGAATAATAACCGGCGCTCCTATAGCAACATCCCTAGATGCATTACAAATTGAATGTAATGAAATGCCATTAGAGTTACGCCGGCAATATTTTACGGACTCTTTCCAAATTCATATTTTAGCACAAAATGTAGACCACCCACTGAGGAAGTTTTTACGCCCTTGCGGGCAGAATGACGAATATGATAGGTTTACAAAAGAAAATAAAAAAAAGTTAATGACTTCACGTTTCTCCGTTCTTGTGAAAAACGTAGAGCCAAATTCAGATATTTATATTGGTATGCCTTTCTGGAATTTTGTCTGTCCTACGATTTCCTTTACCATAAAGGAACAATTCGCTAGTAAGGCAGATTGTGACCCACATGAAATGAAAAATGCAACGTCGGAGATGCTAGACAAATATAAGAATACTTTAACAATATATACAGATGGATCTTACATACAGAGCAAGAACACGGTCAGTTGTGCCTTTTATATTCCAAGCCTTAAGTATGGAAAAGCTTTTCGCCTTTCTCCAGTATCAATATTTAGAGCAGAACTTACAGCCATTAAAATGGCATGAGAGTGGGTATTAATTAGTAAGCCTAAGAACCCAGTATTGATATTGTCTGACTCTCTTTCTCCTCTACAGGCAATAGATAATAAGATAATTTCAGTACTTATTCATGATATCTTACATAAGATTACTAATTTGAAACAAGATGGAGTTAATATATCCCTCTGATATGTGGTTCCTGTCTCGTTCACATTGTGGTGTAAGCGGGAAATGAATCTGTTGATGCATTAGCAAAAACAGGATCATCTCAGCTACTATTGACATTGGTATCCCATTTTGTCAAAAATGAGCTCCGCTCTGTCATACTCACACACTAAGACAAAGTGGAGAATAAGATGGGAAGTCTCTTGAGAACGGAAGACACTTATTTGAATACACAAGTGCAGTACCGGACGCCTTTTTATCCTTCTGTAACAACAGAAGAGATGAAAGAACAATACATCGAATTAAACTAGGGAATTGTAAACTCAATTACTATACTTTTTCCGAATAAAAAACATGAGAATGGCCTTTGCAATTTGCAAGAGCTAGAGACAGTTACTCATGATTCTCTTTGAACTGTAAAAATATAGTAATCAAGACGGATCTTGTGTAAAGAAATAAATGTTGTATAAATGATTTGACGCTTAAGCGAATGCTTAACGTAAAAAGAAAATAATGTTATAGCCTTTTGATTTTTTTAAAAGAGCTGATGTATATAAAGGATATAGATTTTTGTCCTTTTTCTTTCTTTTTTTTTTTTTTCTTTTGATATGTCTCCCCAAAAAATGCATGTGTGTGAGTATGTAGTATATATAATTTGTGCATGTTTACATGTATATACGATATGTACTTTTATAGCATACAGTGATTAAAAGATAATAAATTAGAAAAATTATCAAGGAAAAGGGGAAGAATTAAAAGAAGAAAAGGAGGAGAGAGAAAGAAAGAGAGAAGAGAGGAAGAGGAGAAAAGAGACCAAAATTTTTAAATGATTTATTTGACACTGCCATACTTATCATGTCATTGTGACTTATCAATGTGAGAATGTCGAAAAATATTATAATTTGTTAAAGTAGTAAACACATAAGAATAATATATCCAAGATAACGTATCAATCTTTGGTACAGATTAGTCTGCAGGTAATTTCGGGATACTGGGCCGTAAATAGATATTTATTGACGATTATTGTACAACGGTTGGGAGAGTTTCCTTCGCGGCTGAAGATTATGTTGTGAGTGATTGAAGAGCCAAAAAAAAAAAATACTGTACTACCACCAGGCCCAAGGTACCCTTCTAGTTCGACAGTAACCCAGCTTTTCGAGGTACTGTGGGAGCCTAACTGAGATACCATAGCGGCATCTATATATTATATATATAATATTAAATATTATGATAATATAGATGGTCAAGTATATTGATGTCCTCCATATCCTAAAGCAATACCAAGTAGTTCTGTTTTCATAACCTATCGTGCTTATCGTATGTAAGCCATATATTTATGAAGCATTATTACTTGAATGCTGTGAGCCAACTTTATTCGGGGTACGCTAGCTAAGCAGGTAATAATTAGTTAACCACTATAAGCGTTAAACACAAGAGGTGGATATAGTTATTAAGCGCATAATGAATACCATGTAAACTATTATTATTATTAAACTTTGATTTTAGTGCCTGCTCAAATAATTGAATATTCTTATATTATACTTTCTCTTCTGTTACTGTTTAAACGTGGTCGTATTTCAAAACAATATATTGATATATGTATTGCATGTTAGTGGTTAAGATCTTTTCATTATAGTTAACATTATAGTCAATATACAATAAGCAATCAACAATCCGTTGATTTCTTATTCTTAGAAAATTTGCACTTTTTAAATACATTGTAATATGAACTTAATTTCAACCCTTTTCTGTTATTTTCGCATTGAAATGCATTCATTTCATTGTTTATTTAAACTTATTTTTAATAGATCGTATTTTTAGCATATAAATTAAGATTAGGTAGGTCATATTGAGAATCTTCCAATTTATTTCATACATTTCACTCTAGAAGTAGAAGGAAAGAGACAAAGTGTAAGGAGGGGAAATGAGAAACAGAGAGAAAAAAAAAAGAATAGCGGAGCCTGGGGTAATTATGGCCCCTTATTTACATTTTCTGTCACTTCCATTAAATGATAAGTCCAATAATAGTCTAATTATGTAAAAATACAGTCGGTCTATATACCTATAATATACAAAGGAAAGTATAAACCTGTGACTTCTCGTTTGCATATTGATTACCATTATGTTAACAACTTTGTGGGGCCATAATTAGCCCCCACGGGTTGTGGTTTTTATAGCCCCTATTGTCATGACTGTGTGAATTAAAAGATATTATGCTAATTAATTATGGTAATGTATCCGGTATTCCTAATACACTTGTCAACCATCAACAATGATTTAATCAATAATTGGTTCAGCCTAAATGTTGAAAATTGCAGTCATAGCAATACATATATTTTATTTTATGTACATAATCATACAAGTTAACGTCCCAATCTGCGCGTATACACTGTTTATGCATAAGGGGCCATAATTACCGCGACATTTTCAATTAATTTGATCCCTCTTTACAGCTCTACTATTGAAGATATTCAGGTAGAAGGTTTTCTGTTGTGTTTGTTAGTTCCTATTGTTTTCTCTTTCAATCAAAATTTCATCTTAAATGATTTCAATTAATATATCACACCCCAAATAAAAAAGCAGACTTGCCACTTTCCAACGAACAGAATTTTGATTGCCGTACATTTTAGGCTTCTCTAAGTACAAAATTTGAAGTAAATGGCTTATTTTTACTCATATGATAGTAGGAAGAGTTTAGCTAGGCATGTGTAAAAATGTAATTATCACTGTGTAATGCAGTAAAGAATTGTAAGCTCTCAAAGACAAAGGGGCCATAATTTCCCCGGGGACATAATTATCCCAGTCTCCCCTACATATGAAATAAAAAGCTGTATTAACCTCTTTATTTTGTGTACATAAGTTACTTTGTATCTAAGATACGCAATTGAGAAAGCCTTTCTTTTGAAGGTACCACATGAAGTAAATTTGAAATAGATTTTTTTTTTTTTTTTTTTCTTACATACTTTTCTTGAAATGGAGTATACCTTTATCCAAATGAAGAATTTCGCTAATGAAAAGAAATTTGTTCAATGTATTAAGACTGTACTTGAAGAATTCGAACAAAACAAAAACGAAAACCCCAAACAAATATTGAATACAACTTTTTCGTGGTAATTCAGCCAAGACTAAGTCATTTTTGACATTGTAATGCTAGTACTTATATGTGTTGTAACATGTTCTATATAAAAGTTGGTAATCGTGAATCTAAGGGAAACCTAACCATGGGGGCAACCGTGCCCACATTGGCGGTTTTGTTGCCTCTGGAATTTTGGTCCGCGGGTTTTTGCTCCGACTTTTTCGGGGGGAAGGGGTTGAGATGGTTTTGTCGGGGCATTTTTCCTCCCGCTGCTGCCTGGGGGTTGCCTTTTTTACTCATTGGGAAAACTAATGTATTGAAGGATGAAATGCTGTATTGGAATACCACAAAGATAATTTCTGAATGATATCGTTTGGAATAATTTTACTAGAAATCCTTATTCCTGCCTCTGCCTGACTTGGTGTTAGGTGATGTATTTGTGCAGGCTGCTTTATGGTCACTGAGAGACAATGTACCTAAAAGCCCTTTCACAGTTGGTATAGTGCACTGCTTACGGCTGTTGCGATTGTGTGCAACATGTGTTGTGAGCAAATGGTCGCAAACGATTGCAAGAGCAATAATATTGTGAAAGCACCCTAACCGGGATGCCTGATTTACCCCTTTTTCACTTCTTAGGAATAAAATCCAAGGTTTTTATTTTTAATAAAGTCTGGTCTATTGTTGTAGACTTTGTGGTATGTCATCTTCCATCATTTGTATTGTCATAGTAGTCCTGGTGGTACGTCTCTGACCCCAGAGCCATACATAGAAATATAACTATGCTTTTCCCACGAGAATGGCGCCCTCGGATGGACATCGGGATGGTGTGTCTTGGCGGGATTGTCTTTAATATTTTCTTTCTCGGATGGTTTGACTTGATTCTTGGGGACCGGAATATTGGGAGCATTAGAGCTGTCAGGGTGGGCTGGTTTCTCGGGGATGTTGCGCTGCCGCTGGTTTCTTTTTTATCTCCCAGCTATGAATTGCGTGCATAACTTTAATTTATCGTTTTGTTTTTGTTTTTGTTGTAATAAAAGAATTGTCGTCATTTGACGGTTTGTCTCTCATTATTTAATTATATTTGTCATTGTATTCTCAGTCGATTTTTACTAGGATTATTAACAAGAAAAAAAAAAGGGATACAAATGAAGAAAAAAAAAATTGCAAGCAAAGTAAAACGACTATTACAAAAACAGGCCTTTAGATCAAACTTAAGTTTTGTAAAAAAGAAAAAAAAAAAAGGATGGGAAAGGGGAAATAAAATAAAAATAAAGGGAAATAAGAGAGAGAGAAAAAAGAAAAAAAAAATCCATGACCATTATAATATGAAACTTTCATATTGTTGGTAATTTTTAAACCACAAATAAGGCCAAAAAAAAAAATTGTTTGGTTGTCCTCGACCGACCGACCCTCTGAAAACGGCCCGACCCGACCAACCTCTTTTTTTTTTTTTTTTTTTTTTTTTTATACCCAAACGCCGAAATACACAGCTCATATTCATTTGTATATTTTTTCATTAAAACAGCTATGTATAATCATGTGTTATTTTTCCATGCGAGCTCCCATTTTACATAACTCAATAAAACGTACAAATGATCTCAAATGCAAGTATGTTTTTCTTTGTTTTTCTTGTTTTCTTTCAATGGGAGGGGAAAAAAAAAAAAAAAAAAAAAAAAAACCCGACCGACCGACCCGATTTTGAAAAAAGGCTTCATTTGACAACTCAAACATTTTTTTTTGGGCTAATAGGTCGCTGTTTTCGAGGGCTATAGTCTGTAGTTATCTATCCCTCAGTATATGTATATATTATATATGTACTATATATATATAATATATATTTATGTATATGTTAACTCTTTTATGTTGTATAACATAATAATGTTCTTATAGTTCTATTTAACATTGTTAATGGGTGATAATTATGTTGAATTTCGAATATTATGTACTGCACTGCACTTTTCCCGCCTTGAACTGGGGTTTATCTCAAATATTCTAAAATAAATATATTACTTTGTATTTTCATTAGAAATTCCTCGAATCTGTCAATATATGATTTAATGAAACGCCCTCATGTAGGTTTTCTATTTTTTGTCTTTATTATAATATGATATAATTATATTATATGTATTTATATCATAACATTAGTTCTGTATCGAAACAGGGCGTTTTGCTTTTCAGACGGAATATCTCACTAAATATATATATGTTTATATATATATATGTTTCTTTTCTTTACCCTCCTATCTTCTTCGTCTACAACTCCTTTCCTGCTAGGGCTTGTCTTTCCCCCCGTAGGTAGGTTTAAAGGCGTCTGTCTCCTGGAAAGATCAAGACTTCACCGACGTTGATGTACCACATCAACGGGACAGACGTAACCCCGCACTGCGGTACGGGTGCAGGATTGGAGTTTATGACCCTTTATTTCTTCTCTTCGTTCCGTCTGGTCAAAATACCTATACTTTGTTTTCAGTTCTTTTTATTTATTCTATTTATTATAATTCTTTTTGCTTTACAAGAATGAGGTCGGTATTTCATTAGAAACATATATACGACAGATGTTTTGATTTTCTTAATTATCATCAAGCGAGGCTTTGTATATATATATATAAAAATAAAAATAAATAAAAATCTTTTCAACAGGAAAACCCTAATTATGTGATTTTCTTTAAAAGAAAGAAAGAAGAAAAAAAAAACCTGCAAATGATAAGGCGTAAATATTCATATAATGAATGAAAGCGCTGTAAAATTTAAAAACAACAACAACAACAACATCTCGGAACAGGCACAGGACGCTGTAAGGTCTTTTTGGAAAACTTGGTATACAAGGACGGACATGCTGTGAGTGTGGGGGAAGAGCAGACCATGGAACACTTGCTGTTGTGCCCCCACCTAATTGAACCATGTACCCTTGAAGACCTGGAAGGGTTTAACCCCAAAGCAAAGTCCTATGTACAACACTGATCTGGTGTAATATAGTGTAATATAATGTAGTGACCCAAGAATCAAGAGGCATGCAGTGCATTATCAAAAAGTTAAAGTTTTCTAGATAGAAAAGTCATTTATAATACCAAGGTTATTATGTTGATCGAAACCATAATAAATGTTCCCAACTGAGCTTTCCCCTGAAAATGTAACCAAAAAATAATCATCTGAAAAGTCATTAAAATAAATATATTCAATCTTTGGTGTTGAGCCGATTAGATTTTGGAAATTCTTTGTTTGTTAATATCGAGGTTTCTAATTGAAAGGCTTCAGCGCATCCAAAACCGCCCGTATTATACTTAAAGCAAGGAAATTTGATCATGCCACACCTCTACTCAATCTACTCAATTCCAAAAAATGTGAACAAACTATTAGTTTTGCAGGTCCCAAAATTTGAAATGGTCTTCCTCTTGAAATTCGTTTATGTACAATGGTTCAAACATTTAAGAACAAATTGAAGACATATTTGTTCTCCCTCTGATCTGTTTATACTAACTTGGAGAGCAAGTCACCTTTCTTACTGTTGTGTTTTGGTTTTAGTTTTTTATGTGAAGCGCCTTGAGCAACTTTTGTTGGAAGGGCGCTATATAACAATTTATTATTATTATTATTGTTATTATTATTATTATTATTTACCTTTAGAAGCTCGTTCTTTATTTCATTAACATGATAGTGTATCAATTCTCCAGAATTATCATCCCTCATTTTAGAGGTCGAAAAGAACCAATTAATGTTTTAATTTGTTTCACATTGAATATTATTCATATAACACCATCTAAATAAAAATATATTATTGGAATAAAAATTTGAGCCATTAAACCAATCCTCGCTGCTTTAAGGAAAAATGTTTCATGTACGCTTATCCCTTCTTGACTGGTATTTATATTTTTCAGAGAAAAATATAGGGGGTTGAAACCTATCATTTCGGGAGCACATATATTTCATGAAAACTAATACTTCAAAATTGAGGGCGTTATGGACAATATGCAAATTGGCATGTAATGTATGGCCATGTGACCTAACAAAACAATACTTAGAAATGGTCTAAGAGATATGCAGACATTTAGCTCCCTAATGTTGTTGTAATGTCCATATTAAAAATCTATTTTCTCAATTCTAGAGGGAAATTAGGTAATTTGGCGGCCATTTTGTATGACGTCTCATATCTCAAAATGCTCAATGCTGACAAAGTGTCAGCATCGGATTCTTCAGATAGAATGTTTAGGCAATCATAATCCGTTGAAAAAAAAAACTATAAACGCCAAAACAAGGTTAGGCCCCAAAATTGCAATCTGCTGCTGGACTAACCCTACTGTTGATGTTTTATGTGTAGCAAGCGACGGTCTGTATAAGCTCAAAGGGACACAGCACAATTTGAAACCTGGTTGGAATGATCATGTTGCAGATCTTCACTCGGAGGGTCGAGAAGCTCTTTTGTTATGGGTACAGAATGGCAAAGTACGGAATGGCCCTCTCTTTGAGATGAAGGATAGAACTAATGCGCGTTTTAAGTTTGCTTTATGTTACGTAAAGAATAACGAAAATGCTATGCGTGCAGATTCTATTGCTGGGAAATTGCAGAGTAAGAGTTATCAAGACTTTTTGAAAGAAATCAGGTGCTTAAAATTTAGTAAATCACCCTCACCCTCCAACATTGAAGGTGTCACAGGAGATGCTGAAATATGTCAGCTATGGAGAAAGCATTACACTCTAAAAACTGAAGTGCTGTTTTTAGCTCTTCAAGTGCTGAAATCAGCACTTTTTAGGTGCTTGCATAGTGACTGCACTCAA
>CALNVZ010000574.1:67440-82399 GCA_940671915.1 Paracentrotus lividus | reverse complement strand
CGACCTCCACATAGGCGTGATGTAGGGAATACCGGACAGTAGGGAATATCGGACGCACGTTCACACATGTCCAGCCCTAGCCTGCCAACATAAGATCAACTGAGTTGAAATACCGGCATCTATCGGTCAGGTGGTCTGTCTGGGAAGGTTGAATGCTGTATTCGACAACAACAAGTGAAAAATCTCCGAGAAAACTACCACAATCTGTCAAGGTAGGAAAATTTGCAGCCTGAAAAATGGCCTGATGTAAAAATTGACAATTTTAGAGAATGTGATGGTATAAAAATAGAATTGGGGCATGCCCTCTATTTCATGCATTATGGACATGTGTGGAGGGTGGGCCAAACGTGTATGGAGTGTTTGCACTGTACAAAGCCTGTGTGTATTGGGGTGGCAGTGTGTTGAAAAAGTGCTAGTCAGTCATTTTTTTTGTGTAGGGAATACCGACACCACATGGACAGTTTGTTTGTTTTACTTCCGGGTTGAGTTGCTAAGCATGTAGATTCAAATAGTAAGTTGCATATAATGAATGTTTATATTTATTTATTAAATATGTTGACAATTTTGAAATGTACTATTTCTCTTGTATTCATTATTGTGATTATTGTCATGATCTACATGAGATATAAGTTATTCTGAGTGTTTTTGAAATTTTGCCTAGTAAAATGCATATAATCTTCCTAAAAATTGAATAATGTTATAAAAATCATAAAACATGTTATTGATTGGTTTACAATTCAAATCAGTGCTTCAGACAGATCTTTATACAAAAAAGCGGTAAAAACATACTGTCCGGGTATTTTCCTACACTGTAGAAAAATGCCGGACAATTTATGATGACTCATTATTTGCATAAATCTCGCCTAACAAATTTGATTACTCAATTTTTTTTGAAAAATAAGTGTGAATTGATGCTAGCTAAGCAATGAGAAATCTTTTCTTTTGTGATTTTATTGTTTTCACTCTATGTGCGAGCGCGAAGCGCGAGCCGAAAAATTTGGAGCTCAAAATTGGAGTTATTTGTGCATTATGATTTAGTATCCGCGAGCGCGTAGCTAGCCCGAGGGTCCACGAGGCCTCTTTTCTTTGTGAAATTTGGAAATTTTAGTCTTAAATATTTTTTCCTGATTTTTACTTTTCGTCAGTAATGTATTTCCTTTTCTTAAAAAAATGAGAAAAATCGGCCTCGCGGACCCTCTCCCACATTATAGGCCTTAGTTATGGTCCCAATTATGAACCCAATTAGGCCCATTTCGCGCTTCTTATTGAATAAAGTTTTGCGAATATTGTACAAACATCGGGCTTTATTTCCTTCTATTTCTTTCTTTTTCTTCTTTTCTCTCCCTTTTCCCTTCTTTTTCTCCTCCTTTTTTTTTTTTTTTTTTTTTTTTTTTTTTTTTTTTTTTTTTTTTTTTGGGGGGGGGGGGCCGGGCCCGTCGGCCCCCCCCCTGGATCTGCACCTGGTCCTCACTTGGTTTAGCGGTGCATCAAAGGGATGTGTGGACATTTCAAAGATGACCCCTCTTAAAAGCTATGAAGGCCCTTTTGACTCTCAAATTATTTGACTTCTTATTCTTTTGAAAATACATGTAATACATTAACTTTGCCATAATATTACTCCATGCGACTATTAAACCCTCGGTCCAATTCCTATTTCGATAGAAAATGATACATGTATAAATTTGCCGTCATATCACTTGTAATGGAGCTATATACGAAAAAGTATCACAGCGCTTACAATATCATTGCATAAATAATCCTGATTTTTATTTTCAATTTTTTCTTCCCGTCTTCTCTAAATGTTCGGGAATTAAGAAACTTAAAGGGAGAAAGAAAGATTCAACACGAATTAATTATTAATAATACGATTTTTTTTTTAATTGCAATTTTCCCAAAGCGGTTACAATGTATTATTGCCCCGTTCACTGGATTAAATTCCAACTGCCATACACCGGCGCTCTCATGAATTTATCCTCCCGGGTACCCATACGCAATATACCCCATGGGTTTAGTGTTAAGCAATTTAGATAAAATGGCTTGCTGGGGGGGGGGTGTTATAGGCAACTGGTACCAATTATACTTGGCTTATTTCCAAAGAAATTAAAAGAAATATCCATTAAAAAATGATAGAAAGGTTATTTATCAAGGAATCTTACGATTGCAAAAAAAAAAATAATAAATCACACAAAATGGCATAAATTATGCAAATTTGCCCATTTTCACCCAAAACAAGATTTATATCTTAGACTTTGTAATTTCATTTTTGGTACAGATGTTCTGTAAACATATCACTAGGGAAAGAATGGATTGGAATTTGAAAATTTTCTTTTGTTGTTGTTTTATGACAATTTCTTCTTCTTCTTCTTCTTCTTCTTCTTCTTCCTTTTTTTTTTTTTCTTCAAACTGCTAATGTATTCATGACACTATAATAATAATATAATAAGGGGAATTATATAGCGCAGCCACTATATAAATATACTCTACTGCGCTTTTATATCTCCCATTGCTTATGATACAAAATAAACTATCAATCTACTTAAATGCTTCCCTACACAGATGTGCTTCAATAAAAGATTTGAAGACAGGAACAGACTGGGCCATTCGAATGGTAATGGAAGTTGGTTCCACAGTTTAGGAGCTGCATAACTGAATGCACAGTCTCCGAGAGTTGCCTTTGTTCTAGAATGAGGATATTGCAGAAGGTGTCTATCATTGGAACTTCGTAGGTTATGTGAGTTGATTGTGTTTCATGGAAAGCAATTCTGAAAGGTAACTCGGGGCTTGGCCATTCAAGGCTTTATACACCAGTAAAAGTATTTTGAAAGTGATTCGGTAGTTAACAGGCAACCAATGTAAATCTTTCAGAATAGGAGTGATATGTGAAAATTTCGGGAATTAGTCACAAGTCTTAGCACAGGAATTTTGAACACGCTGCAATTTCAAAATCTGTGAACATGGTAAACCAAATAATAATCCATTACAATAATCCAATTTACTACTAATCAGGCATGAACAAGGCTCTCTGTGTTTTTCTTATCTAGATATTTACGGAAGTGCCTTAGATTATATAGCATGTAAAAGGCAGATTGCACATACTGGATATCTGTGTCTCCATATTCAAACGAGTACTAGCCATACACCCAAGATTTCTAACTTTACTAATTGGTTTTACTCAGCATCTCAATTCTTATGTGATCAATATCCAGTTTGGCAATCTTGCCTAGATGTTCCAACAATCAGAAGTTCAGTTTTTTATCATTTAGAATAAGCTTATGATTTAGCATCCAATAGCGAATTGAGTCTAAACAGTCTTCCAAAATGGAAACATTACTATCCTGTTGAATCTTATCAGGGCTAAAACTAATGTACAGCTGCGTATCATCAGCGTAGCAATGACAGCTTACATTTGGATATTGTCTATGCACAAGGTTGATCAGATTGCTCGTATACATGGTGAAGAGGAGCGGACCAAGTCGTGACCTTGTGGGACCCCATTTGGAACATGAAATTTTCTGATATTGTACCATCAAGTAAAACCTTTTGCTGTCTGTTTGACAGATATGATTCAATCCAAGACAGAACATGGTCACCTAACCCAAAGAAGCGTGCAGTATCTCTAACAATTGTGTGTGATCGATCGTGTCAAAAGCGGCACTTAAGTCTAATAGTACCAGGCAATGTTACTCTTTGTTTGTCCATAGCCAATAGTAGGTCATTTTATTCTTATTAAAGCCGTCTCCGTACTATGAAATTTCCTGTATGCTGACTGCATATTAGGCAATAAAAATTATCACTGAGATGTTGCTGGATTTGCTGTACAGCAGCTCCTTCAACTAACTTTGATACATACTGTAAATTACTGACTGGTCTAAGATGTTAAAGATCACCTCCATACCAGGTTTCTTTAGAAGTGGCTTAACCAAGGCTACTTTCCAGTCTGTTGGGAAAATTGCCTTCGAGAGAGACAAGTTAATGATTTTGGTAAGAATGGGTAGTAGTGATTCAGTACAATGGAGTAAAATTTTAGTCGGCACCGGATCAGAGAACATGATTCTTACTAACCCTTTCATCAACTTATCAACATCATTTACGGATAGTGCCTTGAACGAAATAAACCCCTGGGGAAGTGGAATATTAAAATCTGTACCCTGCAAACGAATGTTGTCAGGAATCCCGCCATCCAAAGCTGTCTTGATACTTTCATGAATTTCACTATCTTATTACAGAAAAAGCTACCCAATTCGTTCACAAATTGTGATCTATCAACATGAGGAGGTATCTCAGGATTAAGATTAGACATTTTCAACAAAGACTTGGTGACATTTGAAGAGACTTCTTTGATCTGAACTGTTTCTTCTATCAATTTAGAATAATATGTACGTCGTGCTCTATTCATGACAAACAATGTCTTGGTTACTGAGCAGCTTTGAAACAGTTTCATTAATCAATAGGGGATTTTGTTCTTAACCATTTCTTTTCAGCTTTCCTTCGTTTCCGTTTTTCTATTCTAACATCATCTGTAAACCAAGGTGCCTGTGGATGATGATGCTAGTCACATCGGTGAAACCTACTCCAAACTGACACCAGACCGACCAAAAAATTGTGACTACGGTGTTACAAGAAAAAACTTTATTCAAAATTACGATCCATTCATTCCCTAGAAACATTTTCATTAAACAAATATGCGAAGTTTGAATAGCATCAGACATTCCATTCTAGATTTATCAGAAAAAAAAAAAAGAAAACATGATACTTAGAAAAACTAAGGAAAACGTAAGCTTGAAGTTTTCAATGTATCAATGACATAATGTTTGATAAATTAAGATGTAATTTAAGATTGTTGAAATAAATGAGTAAAATAAACACCTAGACTTGGGAATGGAACTAAACTGTTGATTAAGGGCTGCAAAGGCAGTGTTAATTACATCATTCAATATACATATACTCTAAATTAAGGACTTATTAAGGAAATTATGTTAGATTTGGAGAATTTTCCGCCATTTTCTGTTCAAGGTCACACATGTATTCATTTACAAAAACACTCATTTCAAGACCTTTTTTTTACACGTTGATTTTTTTTTGTTTGTTTGTTTGTTTGTTTTTTGTTTTTTGTTTTTGTTTTACTTGTTACAGTTTCATAAAATGAAGAGAACAGAAAATTGTTTTCTTGGAATAACTTTCATCAAATTTGGGTGTAAAAATGGCAGAGGTGAAAATGGCAGAGGTAAAAATGGCAGAGGTAAAAATGGCAGAGGTAATAATGGCAGAGGCAAAAATGGCAGAGGTAAAAATGGCAGAGGTAAAAATGGCAGAGGTAAAAATGGCAGAGGTAATAATGGCAGAGGTAAAAAATGGCAGAGGTAAAAATGGCAGAGGTAATAATGCCAGAGGTAAAAATGGCAGAGGCAAAAATGGCAGAGGTAAAAATGGCACAGGTAAAAATGGCAGAGGTAAAATGTCAGGTCTTACGCAATTAAATTGTCATAGCAAATCCCATGAACAAAACATGGCCAATTCCCTTGGGTGGTATCTCACTTCTCGGAAACGCCTTCGCGACAGATTAAAAAAAAAAAATTACGTTTCCGTCTCCGATGTTGCGGAGACGTCGCGGAGATGTCTCCACGACGTCTCCGCGACAGTTAAAAAAAAAACTATAACAAAGCACTTTCAAAGAACCGTCTCAAAGTTGTTTCTGTGACTCATGAAACGTCTCAGAGACGTCTCCGCAACAATTTTTTTTAAAACTTGTTTAAAACGTTTCATGAGTCGCGGATACAACTTTGAGATGGTTTTTTTGAAATTGCTTTGTTACAGTTTATGATAAATGTATCGGAGACGTCTCGGAGACGTCTCTGCTACATCTCCGCGACATCAGAGACGACGTCTCTAATACTTTTTATCTGTCGCGGAAATGATTCTGTCGCGGAGACGTCTCCGCGACGGAATCCTTTGTTTCACGTATAAAGAGTAGAACCTATTAGAAACGTGTCTGAAAATTAAGGAGAAAGAGGAGACTTAGGAGACAAGCTATAATGGCAAAACCATGTTGACAAATCCGTCTCAAATGTGTTTCCGCGAAGTGAGATACCAAAAGGGGTAAATAGTTAACAAAGAAAGCTAGTTATAAGAAGGGATTATAAAATATCATTGTTGGAGGTGTTCTTAACTTGTAAATTGACTGCCTTCCATTTGGACTAGCTGATTATGAGCTATTGCAATATCAAAGTATATTAGGTATTGTTATAGTCATTACTGCACGTGTTACATCAAAATCGTATTGGTAATTTTATTTTGCTCTCATGAGGTAGACATAATAAAGAATTACTTTTGTAAAGACATGTTGTTGTTTGTATGTTAAACAAAAACGAGAACACATATTTTAAGATGGCATTTCCACACTGACGTCGTAATTTAGTTATAATTTGTTATAACATGTACAGTTAAAAGGTAAAAATGTAAATAAAACGATCGTTCAATTTGTTACAGCAATATCTCATAGCAGATAGTAATCCTACAAATGGAAGTCAGTCAATTCTAAAGATAAGGACCCTCCAGGCAGTCCAGCATTTAAATTTGAAAATCCCTTCTCAGTTTTCTTTATGAATGTTTTACCCCATTTCCTAAAGGGAATTTGCCATAATTATGAGCATGGGCTTTGCTATGACAATCGGATTGCGAAAGACATTCCATTTTAATTCTGGCATTTTTATCTCTGCCATTTTTACCTCTGCCACTTTTACCTCTGCCATTTTTGCCTCTGCCATTTTTACCTCTGCCATTTTTACATCTTCCATTTTTACCTCTGCCATTTTTACCTCTGCTATTTTTGCCTCTGCCATTTTTACCTCTGCCATTTTTACCTCTGCCATTTTTGCCTCTGCCATTTTTTCCTCTGCCATTTTTACCTCTGCCATTTTTGCCTCTGCCATTTTTACCTCTGCCATTTTTACCTCGCACCCCCCCCCCCTAAGGACATAAGTGCCGATGCCGGGAATCGAACTCCTGATCTTTCCATTCCCAGTCAAGTGTTAAGACAACTAGACTACGACACGTCTACTATTAGAAGTGGGAGGGGGAGGGGCTGGGGGTAGGTAGTAAATTTTCTCGGCCTTCGGCCATCATAGAGGTCATCATGTATCGGCGCCCGTCCATTTTCCTTTTTTGTTTTTTGGTTTATTGTTGTTTTTTTTTTACTAGGGGGGCGGGCCCAGAGCCGCGCCAGATTATTATTGTAATCATGAATAGGTTTGGCCTATACGTATATCACTAAAAAAAAAAGTCTGAGTGCAGAACAAATCTGAAAGTGTAACCCTTTGGTGATGAACATGATTTAATCGGGTAATGCGATGACCTTGCAATATATTCTTTTCTATTTTTCCCTCCCCTGATTTAATTTTTCATCTTCTTTCTTGTTTCTCCTCTTCCTCCCCTTTCCTTTCCTTTTCTGATCTTTTCCTCATTAGACCGTGTTTGATAAAAGTGAGGGTATTTTACAGCAAAGAAATTTCCGATATATTTTTTTTGTTTTTGTTTTTTTTTTTTTAAATCGCAGACACGGCTTTGGGACTTCCGAAACTCATGAATGTCGCGGGAACTGAGGAGACATCTCGGAGAGGTTTCCGCGACAAGTTTCAAAACAGTCTAAAAATTGTTTCAATACCGTTTCATACACTGTCCGTCATAAAGGTGGAATATTTTTTTTGCCGCTACAGCGACATGATTTTGCTCTGACTTTAATTTCTTGAATATGTTTGTCCCTGCTTTTATACTTTTCGGGACCCTGGCTATATCTTGGACATTCTCCCGACCCTTCACGTAAACCTTTTTCCAAAAAAGTTTTGTTCAACCCCCGTGATGCCCATTTTTGTCATTTTTCTCATTTTGGGACCCTTTTTTGTTTTCTCGGCCGATCAAGCCCCCCTCTGTCCTAACCCAAGGAAACGCGACTGCGGTGTATTGTTTTATATTGTTCTTTAAGTTAAATCCATATTTCTGGGGACAGGCTTAGGTCCCTTGTCTAGGGGAGGGGTTGAAATAAAAAACGAGATTGGAGAAAATTCGGAATATTTTATTCCATTTTTATGCTGAAAACAACCTTTAAGCGTTAAATATTGTCATTTTCCCCTTAAATTTTTGTTTAGCCTTGATGACAAGGCTGTAAATAGTCATTATTGATAATTTTTTATTTTTACTTATGTTTGGTTGTGATTTTACAATACAATTTAGAGAAGATAGAAATTTCCATGGTGTAAAAATGAATGTTGATCCCCAATCAAAATAAATTTTGACCCCTCCCCTAGACAAAAAAGTCGAGCCTGTTACCATACATCTAGATTTAATTTAAAGAACAATTACAAATCTCCACCTCAGACCTGTTTCCTTGGGGTAGGACTGAGGGGGCTTTGGTGGGTCACGTGAACAAAAAAGGGCCCCAAAAATAAGAAAAAATTACGAAAAAGGCCATCTTCTGGGGGTGACAAACTTTTTTGAAGAAAAATGCTCGCGAAGGGTTGAGGGAACGTCCAAGATATACTCAGGATCCCAGAAAGTGAAAGCGGTGACAAACGCATTCAAGAAATTAATAACGGAGCAACATAGTGTCGCTTGAGCCAGAAAAAATATTCCACCTTTATGACGAACAGTAATAGTATTCCCGAATCCGTCTTCTCGACGGAAAAAGAAAATATCGTCTTCGAAACGTCTCGGAGACATCTCTGCGATGTCTCCGGGACAATTGTAAAAACTGTCTCAAAGCTAATTCAAAACCTTCTTAAAGTAATCCCAAATCCATCCCAAAGTACATGTAGTTTCCGCGATTCCCATGACTCATGAAATATCGCGGGGAATGAGAAGACGACTCGGAGACGTCCTGGAGACTTCTCCGCAGCAATTTTCAAAACCATAAAAGCCGTTTCAAAACCGTCTGATATTCATACCATTGGAACGATAATCTATTCCCCTTTTTATTGATATCATATTTTTAATGTTTTTTTTAATGCTTCAATGTACAGATTATCAGAATATGGAGAAAGTAAAGAGTCAACTATTGTAAAATGATCACATTGAAGTTTCACAACTCCAATTTAGACCCTAATAACTTTTGAGGTATTTTATCATTTTTATTTAATTTTATATATTGGCGTCGATCCCGAGGGGGACGGAGGACGTCCCCCCCCCCCTCGATATTTAAAGCAAAGTGTGCGTAAAATTGACAAAATTCAGGTCGTTAAAAAGCATAATTTTCGGCTCGCGCTCCGCGCTCGCGAACCGAAATCCCGGACAATGATTGCACGAATAATACTCTTTCTTCAGGTCGCTATTATGTATTCATAGAATATGATTTGTTTGTTCTAACGTTTTATTTTTTAACAATGGCAAAATGTGCAAAGTAGGATATTCTATTTCAAATTTTGTATATACAAATATATTTGGGATGCTTTAATTATCCCGCTCCAGTGTATAAATCCCCTCCGGTATTGGCGGCGATCCCGGGGTAGGGGAGGGACGTGTCCCCTTGATTTTAAATAGGGGGTTCTTCCCCCTCGATTTTTAAAGCTTAACATCTTTTCTATTTTCTAAGCATTTTGAATAGATTCTGTATTTGCCAACCTGTATGTGGTGGAAATAAACTTTTAAATTTCTATAAATTCTTTGTTTTCAGGTCCCTATGAAGACAATTTTCCGATCCCGCTTCGCGCTCGTAAGTTAAGAATGATCTTATTCAGAAAGAGATTACAAAGATATATATTTCATAAAACATTTAATCAATGGGATTATGAAGCAAAATGTTCGGCTCACGCTTCGAACTCGCAAAAAATAACAATGCAATGATTTCAGGAAATACTTTTTCTTCGGGTCGCTATTGTAGAGAAGAGACGAAACTAAATGAAGGAAACTGAAGAGTAATCTGTGATCTGGATCTATAATCTTGACTGCCTTTATTTACAAATTACAACTGTCTTTATACACTGGCCTACCTGGCCCAACACCAAAATAGTAACTAAGGAAACATAACAATATTCAAATTAACTTACAGATAGCCAATTAATTTAAAGAGAATAGACTAACCCAACTAAAATGTAACAAGCCAATTCATAGAAATAACCAATAAGAGATAGGAGAATGAAGATGAACAAGATGAGATGATTATGTAATAAGAATGTTGAACAAAAGAATCAGATGTGGAATGTAATGAATGAAGACATCTGAATAGGAAAGGAATGCAAACAAAGCTGAACTAAATACCCAAGGTGAATAGAAATAAGGTCAACTTAAGAAACCTAAATGTACAATTATCAGTCCTACATAAATATACTTCTTTCCAAAAAATTGTCCTCAATTTTAAAATTTAGTACCAGATCCATACGATTGAAATATTCTTCATAAAAAAAAAAATTACATTTGTTTAAAACTATCAAAACTTTCTAAATATGCTAAAGAAATCCCCAAACTTTTAAAACATTACATTTAAGTTCTTATAAAATTGTCCAATTAATTTGATTAAATATATCCTTTCAAAAAAATCGAAAATCTTATTGTTCATATCACTATCATATATCTTCTCACTTCAATAAACAATGTGAACATTATTATTTTGTTTTGTTTTTTTTTTTTTTTTTGTAATAACATACGACTTTAGAAATACCAAGAAAACATCAAATAAGATATTTTAGGCAAAAAAAAACTTCAGAATATTGTTTGTTGAAAATTACAAATTTCATATATTGCACAACATTTTTTTTTTTTTAAGGTTCATATACTTTAGTCATTTGATACATTTCTTCTTTTTTTTTTTTTAAATAAGCATACATGTACAAAATAGAAAAATTTGCAAATATTGTTAATCTTATAAATATATATAAATTTATGACATTACATGGTTTTGAATAAAACGACTTTTGAAAAAATCAAGAAAATGTCATTATTTACTTTTTTTTTTTTATTAAAAAAAATTGATATTTCATAAATTGCACAATATTATTTTCTATTTAAGTAATTCAACACATTCCTTTAAAAATAAATAAATTAGTATGTACTAGTATAACAATGAAAATATGCAAATATAGTAAATTTTATAAATACAAGTACAATGGTTTTGAATAAACATTTTAAAATACCAAATAATGTCATAGCATAATTTTAATAAATATATATTTGATATTTTCTCATTTGAATAGATTGCATGAAAATATGATTTACAAGTTTTGGCAAAAGATTTACGATTTTAAAAGTTTTGGCAAAAGATTTATTCATTTTATTTTATTTTATTTTATTTTATTTATTTTTTTATTTTTTTTTTTTTTATTTTTTTTTTTGTTGTTGCAAATTTGACATATAAAATGAATTTTTTTTTTTTTTGGCAAGATTAACAGTATTGTCAGAGATTCAGAATCATTCAGTAATATTTAGAATAAAAAAAAATATTTTTAAAGGAATTGAAATAATGAATAGTGAATATATTTTGCTAGAAGTACTGTACATGTAAATTAATTTTTAAAAAAAATCAATCCAATTTCCAATCCAATTTCCAATTTCATACTAGAATTTATTTATTTATTTAATTTAATTTTTTTCTTCTTTTTTTAAACAAAAGTCTTTAACAAAGTCATCTCACCAAATTACGAAGAAGAAAAATCCAAGTCCAAAAGTCCAATAATTAAGTTCAATGAGTTCTTGAAGACAAAAAAATATACGATCCATCTAGTTCTGGGGTGGTCGAAAAAGATAAACTGGGTAACGAAGACGAACTGGATACATGTGCGAAGACTGGATAGGTGAAGGTGAAAACAGGATATACGAAGACAAACAGTATGAAGACAACAGTACGAAGACAGACAGCGTGAAGAAGAACAGCAAGACGATGAAACGCGAACAGTACGAAAGACTTCTACAAACATCATGAAGAGAACAGGTACGAAGACGAGGACAACACAAAGACGAGGAGCGTGAAGACGAAGAATGTGAAGACGAACAACATGAAGATGAAGAAGACGACGATGAACAGGATAAAGAGGAACATTTCTGCGTGAAGGCTAGATGTAAAGCGGCATCATGAGGTCTATCTCACAAATTACGATGGTTGAATAGTTAAAAGGCGGGGGCTGCAGGCAGAGCTTCCATCCGCTCATGTAGAGTTAAAGCGAAGACTGGCTGACATTCAGGCGAAACTTACATCCACTCACGAAGAGTCATCGGCGAAGATCCGAGCTGATACTCAGAATAGACTTACATCTACTCATACAGAGTTTTTGGCGAACACTGGCTGAAATCAGCATCGTCCTACTAAACAGGTAACGGCATTAGCAAAGAAGAACCAGGTGGGCTGCTGGCAAGCCTTACACAGGCAAGGTGTACACATAATTCAAGATGACGAACAGGAAAAGACGATGATGACGAGTCTAAATGAGGATGATGAACTGAAGAAAATAATGATGAGGCATGTAGAAGTCCATAAGGGGTGTCAAAATCAACAGGAACGAAAGGCTTATAGAAAGGGGCGCGGTAAAGTAAGACCAACGCTGGCCACCAGTTGTAAGAGAAGAGACGAAACTAAATGAAGGAAACTGAAGAGTAATCTGTGATCTGGATCTATAATCTTGACTGCCTTTATTTACAAATTACAACTGTCTTTACACTGGCCTACCTGGCCAACACCAAAATAGTACTAAGGAAACATAACAATATTCAAATTAACTACAGATAGCCATTAAACTAAAGAGAATAGACTAACCCAACTAAAATGTAACAAGCCAATTCATAGAAATAACCAATAAGAGATAGGAGAATGAAGATGAACAAGATGAGATGATTATGTAATAAGAATGTTGAACAAAAGAATCAGATGTGGAATGTAATGAATGAAGACATCTGAATAGGAAAGGAATGATAGAGAAGAAAGGTGAAAGTCAAATAGGAAATGGATGCAAACAAAGCTGAACTAAATACCCAAGGTGAATAGAAATAAGGTCAACTAAAGAAACCTAAATGTACAATTATCAGTCCTACACTATTATGTATTCGTTGAATATGGTTTAATTTTATATATTCTTAAAATTGTCATTAGTTTCTGTCTAATGTGCGAAGTAGGTCATTCTATTTCGAATTTCAGGGATAAAAAATTATAGTGTCTTTAGGACGGTTTATTACGTTCGAGTGTATAATAATTCCCATTCCGATGTTTCCGCCCCCCCCCCCCCAAGTCGGCACATGAAATCACCGCCCCTGATTTTATACCACTGTGAACTGAGTTTATTTATTCCTCTTTTTATTGATACCTAATGTGCCATGGTGATGTCATGCCTATATCCACAGAACCCCTTTATCCCACCTCAATGCAAGGCAAAGTGAAAGATAATGTTCAGTTTAAATGTTCTGTAACACAACTTTGATACAACCTTAAAGGGGGTACCCTGATAGCAGAGTGACGTCTTAAAGACGTCACGTCAGACGTCTTAAAGACGTCAGGAAAAGACATCTTTATGACGTAAATTTGGTTTGCGAACAGGGCGAATTAGAGATTTTCGTATACATAGAATGCCTAATCCACCTCGATCAGTAGGTAGCTTTTTGATGTGAGGCATTTTCTTTTGTTATGTGCTTTTCCGGACAATGAGTTATTTGGAATGTAGCGAACTTCTGAAATGAATGGAGTCAAATACAGGAATTGCTCTTTTTGTCTCCTGCTGACATTGGGTAGCAATGACAGTGGATCGATTATGGTTCAACGCACATTTCCTTTGCGATAGGGCCTGAATATATTCATTTGTAAATATTCGCCAAAAAGTATTTGAAATGTTCAAAATATATATAGCGAATTTATTTATTGATTCGATTTGCAAAGCTGCCAATAATTCGTGTGTAAAAAATGGTTGGATCCTATACATAGTAATATGACTTTACTGATATTACTAAAAATATATGGGAAAAGGGTCAATATAAATTTGAATCGGATCAAGAATTACTCGATAAAAAATATAATTTTCCTAAAAATATGTTTGAAATTAACACAATAATAATCCAGCGCTATATAGTGTCTTTGATCATGTTGGATTGGTATTGTCATAACAATAAACGGCACAATAAAAACAATTTCAGATCTTCCACTTCGGGCGCTGGCTGGGCGGGTTGCGGCGGTAATTCGCAGCTCGGTAGTCATTTTCTTCCTTTCCATTATCAATTGATCCCCTATTAATTCATTTCCCATAATTATATGTTATCATTTTGTTTTTCATCTCTGCACCCATTGACTGCATAATTGACAATCCAATATCTCACTTTTGGCCAACACACGCCACCCACGTACTACACGAACCCAAAACGAGCCAACAAAATGACTTGTTTTCCATTGATATGTGTCAACAATTCAGTGAAAATACCCCCTTCGAGGGCGCTGTTGGAGCCCGGCGGGTGCTTGGGGGGGCGGCGGGGGTTTCAGCCCCCACTTTCAGTCTCAGCACACCGTCTGTACAAAATTGCAAAAATGACCATGCATTTTTCATTTCTAGTCTCTTCAGCCCCCCCCCCCCCCTTCGGCCTCAGCTCTCTACTTTCAAAAACGCTCCACGGCCCCTTGCTTTGCTGATTGCATAAAAAAGCCCAGTACAAAAAGAAAACATAGCCAATACCATACAATATAAACCCACTGTACCTGCCTAACAACGCAGTAGCCTATAAAAGAAAACATTGCCATGCATCATTCAGTTACAACCCCTTTGTGCTTTGGCCTAACAACGGGCAGTACAAGAGAAAAACCATGCCATGTTCCCGATACAGTTAGATAACCCTATGAGGCTTGGCCTAACTACTAGCAGCACAAAAGAAAATATGCAAATCTCTTATACACCGAGATAACCCCTTTGAGCTTCGGCTTCACAAATAGCATCGCATTAAAGAAAAACAAATAGCCATTCTGATACACGAGAGATAAACCCACCTTTAATGTCTCTGCCCGTCTAACAAA
>CALNVZ010000574.1:0-67013 GCA_940671915.1 Paracentrotus lividus | reverse complement strand
GCAGTACAAAAGAACGTTGGTAGATCCTCTATATATATAACACTCTGTAAATTCGCCTGGGTTCGCAACCAGTGAGATACCCCCTTTATACATTTTAATGTGGGTTCTACTCATTTTAATCAATTTTTGAAGCACTGAAAAGTTCATTTATTCTTCTTTTTATTGATTCCCTATTTGTAATGGTAATATCATGTTTGAATCAACATAATTAATGAAAACAATGCGAATTAAAAAGTGAAAAGTGAAATGTATTGTTATTGCTCAAATTGAGCTACTCGTAATAGACAATAATAGTTACAATAGGCATTCAATTTGCGATATTTGACTTCTGGCTTATTCTAACATCCAGGTGCTCTGTGCAGAAGAACAATATTGTTGTTACAATTATTAGGGTGTCATTAAAAAGAATAATCAATGAAATTGACAATGGTATTAATTCAATAAGCATGATAAAATACCTGAAAAGTTATCATGGTGTAAAGTTGAGTTTTGGAATTCAATTTGATCAATAAAATTGTATTTTGAAGTCAAAAGGAGCCTGAGCTTTCGATCCTAGCAGAATCTTCGTCAGAGACAAAATGACACAGAAAAGTAGGGGACAAACATGGATATAGAGAAAGACAGAGAAAAGCTACACCTAAGTGGCAAGCCAAGAGGGAGAGAACAAAAAGGGGGATATAAAAGGTGTGAAGAAGCCAGCCAATCAAAAAGCAAGAGGAGGTATGATCAAACAGCAAACAACAAAATTGTATTTTGCAACATCTGACTTTTACCTTTTCCCTATTCTGACATTCTGTACATTGAAGCATGACACAATCATTACAAATAGGATATCTATAAAAAGGGTAATAAATTATCTTTCCAATAGTCTGACTATCAGGAATAACTAAAGCATACCCGAAAAGTTATCATGACCCAAAGTCGATTGCAGAACTTTTTGTGAGGGGTTTAGATTCCTCAAAGTATAAGATACCACAATTTGTTGCATCTAAAATTGCAAACACCCCTTTGTTGCACCGCTTAGCCGGATATTAGCAATTACTTGGGTTGGGGATTTCAATTGGAAGATTAACCCATTGTTAAGGCTGACTGATGGTGGTATCTCACTTCGTAGAGACATCTCCGCGATGGATAAAAAGTATTAGATACGTCTCCTCAACGTTTCATGAGTCTCGGAAACTACTTTGAGACGGTTCTCTAAAAATGCTTTGTCACAGTTTTTTTAAATTGTCGCGGAGACGTCTTGGAGAAGACGTCTCTAATACTTCTCAGTACGTCTCAGCGACAAAATCGTCTCCGCTGTTGACGGATAGAAAGTATTAGAGTATCCGATACTTTATTCCGTCGCGGAGAAGTGAGATATCACCGTAATGGTATCAGGTTGTAATATATATTCCTACATAATGTTTTTCATACATTTCGAAATTTTAACTATAAATGAGATTAAATATATGGGAATTTTAAATTTTTTCATCTTCATTGAAACATTTGAAAACTGGGGGCGTATTCCATAAACAACGTATTATGGTTTTGAAAGTATGCCAGAAACTTCCCACTGCTATTTTCTTTTCTTTTCACTTTTAGTGTGCTATATTATTTATCCATGTTTAATATTTATCACAGAACGGAGAACATTAGACAAGGGGCATATCAGAGCTATAGAAAATAAAAAGAATAAAAATAAACAAAAGCTTCCATTATAAAAAAAAAGGAGAAGTATACTTAAAAATCATAATGTAGGGAATTAATAATTGATAGCCGACTTAAACTAAAATCGTGATTTAAAAGAGAGAAAGAACATCGGATATAATTAGAAACAGAAAACAACGTTACGTATATTATTATTATTAACTAACGTATGCTAACTTTTAAAATTAGAAGAACTTCTGAACAAGACGTGGCAATTTGTGTTTAAGTTCTCATTAAATATATATATATATATATTTTTTTTTTTCTTAAAGAAGGAGGCATAAATAATTCAAACGTGATATGTTTAATGCTGCGGCGGATCCAGCAGCAGATGAGGGGAGGGAGGGCAAAGCGGCCGCCCTATCGTCAAGTCAATATTAAAAATAAATAAATAAATAAATACAGCTTGCACGCCTTGCACTCGACTATCTCTTTGATGAGACATGTTTATCCTGCTTTTGAGAACATAGCGCTCAAAATATAAAACTTCGTGGTCAATATGTCAAAAACTGTTAGCTCGCGCTTCGCACCTTCAATTTTCGGCTAGACCTCGCTTTGTTTGTTAATAAGATATTTATCACTTTTTAAGAGGATGACATTAAATAAAATAAAAAAAATAAATAAATAAATAAATGAAATTGTCTCCTTTTCAGGTAAATAAGCCAAAACGAATTCGCTCGCGCTTCTCGCTCAAATTGTAGATAATTATCTTTCTTATATAGCACAAAAGGCACAACATGTATTATTTTCGACTTGCGCTTCGCGCTTGCTTTTTTATTTTGTCAATGAAATATGGATATTTTTCATGAAGATAACACAAATGTCTCTTTTTCACTTAAATACATCAGAATCTTTAGGGTCATCCCGCGCGTCAAGCTCTCATTTTCTGTTTAAAGAGATAACATTTTCATTGCCATTTTTATGAGCATCGCATAAAAAGCTTCAAATGCATTTTTACATTACACAATTGGAGCAAAAGATAAATACGAAGGCAAACTAATTCACGTTGAATCTTTATTTCTTCCTTCCCATTTCTCAATTCCCGAACATTCAGAGAAGACGGGAAAAATGAAATGTAAATAAAAATCAGAATTAAGCACACACAAAAAATAAATAAATAAATAAAATAATACATGTATCATTTTCGATAGAAATTGGAATTGGCCCGACGGTTTAGTGTCGCATGGATTAATACTATGGTAAAGTTTGTGTATTATTTTCGAAAGAAAAAGAAGTCAAAGAACTTGAAAGTCAAAAGTTCCTTCTTAGCTTTTAAGGCGGGTCATCTTTGAAATTCCCACACATCCCTTTGATGCACCGCTAAACCAAGTGATGACAATAGACATAATCTAGGGTAGGGGATTTTAAATGGGGAGATTAGCTAGGCCACTGTCAAGGTTCATGAAGGGATTTACATGACCGGTGAACCACATAGTAGGGGGCGGGGTGAATGGTATTACGTAACAAAGCTTGAAGACTATTGGTCAACTGATTCACTGACCCAACTGAGCGCACTTGGGCTCGTGACTTCATGATACCACAAACGCAATATACCCCATTCAGCTCGATTTTCACTCAGGCGACGTCACGTTATATTGTGAAGCTCTCTCAAGATAAATCGTGAGAGTTGGGTTCTCTAACTAGTCTAAGGATTAAATAATCCTTAGAGATAGGCTCTCTCAGGAGGATAAAATTATCTTGAGAGATAAGGCTCTGCTAAGATAAATTTGTCTTCATTCTTGAGGGAGAGGCTCTCCAAAGATTATTTAATCTTTAGAGATTTTTTGTGCTTTTTTTTTTAATGGTTAATTCAAGACATTATTTTGCATGATACATTCATACATTAAAAAACTTAGATTAATACCAATGCTTATCAATACAGAATTTTGGAATTAAATGAACAAAGATTTGTTCGTTTTGAAATGATAGGCTGTTATTCGTGATAAAAGCAGCAGTCTTACGAGAGACGACTGTATATTCCATCCGCTCCTGGCGGACTGATATACACTACCCCATCCCGTTGCGTGTGTAAGAATTAATCCAAACTAAATTAGTAGACCGTAAATATTGTAAAAAAAATCAATGCTTACATAATTGATTCTTAAATATTCTTTTTTTGAATATGTATTGATTTTATTTTAAGGACGTTTCTAGTCTTTTAGCCATTGAATTTCGATACATAAGGAATTTTAGAGGAAATGTGACATGACCACCTTTTCAAACTATAATGGTTGTGTTAATCCGTGTAAGTTAGTTGGGAAAGTCATGACGGTGGAATGATTATATTTTGCTCTAAAACCTTGTTTGGAGGGATTCACATTAAAAAAAAAATCATTTTAAAATCAATATAGATTCAACACAGAATAAGTCTTCTTAAGAATGAAGTCACTATAAATTTACGTAGAATTTTAAGCATTATATCTCCGAATGGCAATGGCCAAATTAAACGCTTCACCAACAACCAACGGGCAGCACCGTTGATGAGCAAGGCAATTCGTGCTTTTACCATGATTGCAAACTGTTCAAAAATCTATCGCAGCAAGTTCAAATCTACAAAATAATCACAATCGTTAACAATATCTCAAAACACGATATTCTAAGGATATACAACCCTGTATGATATGTCCAGTGGTGTAATCAGTTTTGATAAAAGAGTCATATTAATCCGAGACACAGCAGCCATAGCAAGCAGTGTTTACGTATGTATGCACATGCATGCTTTGCAATTGCATGCACATGCATCAAGCTGGGCGCGCACGCTCAGAATCTGATTAGCAGGCTGTTGCATATTCGAGCGAGCTGCCCAAGGTGCGACGTCACAAACTAGGAGCTCCTCCGCACGCCGAGCGGCCCATTTGGGGGCGGATTAAACAAAAACACTAAAAACCATTTACAGCTATTTCTGAGAGATTCAAGTCATTTTTAGCATGTCAATCGCATAAACGAGGGAAAATCTATTCAGTAACATGTAATTTGGCCATTATTAACAAATATTGTATATTTTCTACGTGTGTCTACTTTAAGGAAGTTGAAGCTGCGTCATTTATTGGAGTCATTATTGGCAAACACCTCACCTGGAAAGAACATATTCAAAAAGTCAACAAATGTATTAGAAGACTCAGGTTTTTTATTCCTAGACAAGTGTTAGTAATGCTGTATAAATCACTTATACAACCCAATATCACTTACGGTATTGAGGTATGGGGTAGCACTTATCACACTAACCTACAATGCTTATTCCTAAGTAAAAAAATGGCGGTACGTGCTATCACATTTAGTACATTTGACGCATATTCTAAAATGCTTTTTAAACAACTTAACCTATTGAACATTTTCCAGTTGCACAAGTTATCTATTTGCACCTTCATGCATGACCTTGTTTATAATAATCTAGCATATACACTTACCAGATATTGTTCTTTAATACAACATGGGCATAGCACGAGACAAAAACAAAATGAGAAACTTCATATACCTAAATTCAGATCAAAGCAGGGACAATTTTCCTTAACGTATACAGTTACGTGCTTTTGGAATGATTTACCATTGGTATTAAGGAAAACATTATCAAGATTTTATTTTCGCAAACTTTTGAAAGAATATTTACTCGAAGAATAAATCAGTCATGAATAAACAGGTAATTTTGCACCTGTAGTTACAAATTATTTTTGCAAAGTTTAGGGACTTATATAACATTTAGTACATTATTAGACTACAAATTTATCATGATTATAATGACATGTTTTACCATTGCATGTATCTTATATTGTAAATACCTTCTGTTTAACCATTGTAAATATATCATTATTGTATTCTGTAAGAACATCAGGTATCAGACTCGATGAGCATAGTCATGCTATTTTCTGATCCCCTTTTTATCCTTATATTACATCTTTATATATCAAATGCCATGTAAAAATGTGAATGTATTTTGTTGATGTTAATTGAATGGATAAATAAAGTTCAAGTATCAAGTATCAAGTATCATCTTAAAACAATAAACTCAACACCATTATTTTTCAGTTAGATTTAAAGGAATGAAGTTAATAATTGATATAATGACAATAATCAAAGTAAGGAGACCAGCATATACAATCTAATCAGTGTCAAACAAATTATATTTTATGTACCATTTTTCAATTTAAATTTTATATATTATGTTAATTTATGCAAATGAGCATGAAAAATTTGTAAAATTAAGATTAAAAATGCAGACAATCCTCTATATGAATGTGCAGCTTAAAAACAAAAGGGAAAACAATTTATTTTCCCAAAAAAGGTTCACTTTTAAAAGAATCGCCCTTATGTATCGTAGGCCTAAGCCTTAACCCTATTCTGAATTTAACCCCCCCCCCCCCCTTGTACGAAATCCGGGACTGCCGCGCGACCGCTGCAAATCGAAACCCGGCGCTCTGTGACTTTTTTCTTTCAAGTATCCCTCATCTTTTCACACCAAGTTCGAAAAAATCAGACACTCCTTGTTCGCGTCACGCAACATTATGTAATCGCATGTCTGGCCAAAATTTAACGAAAATCGTCATTATGCATGCGTTTTGTGTACAAAATATTGCTTTTCCTAAATTGCTTTTTGGGTGAGGGTTTTGGTAGTAGTAACCCAGAAGCTTCTGCTTTCAGCCCTATCTGGCTTCAGCAACAGTCAGCTCGAGACACTACTGTAGTACGGGTTGACATGGGCTGCTGCTGCAAGTGCACGCAAGGGTCCCCGTCCCACCTCACCCGGGGAAACCGGCTTTGCGGCCGGGAGTAGCAAAATGCAGCAATGCAGACGTGTGCTCGGGGTGGGAACCCCTCAGTAGTCTAGGGTATGTATGACCCACCGGCGTGTGGAACACGCTCTACTACCCAGACAGTTCCGAGGGAACCATCCCTAATAAATGGTCCTACTTATGGGTGAAATAGGGAGCCTTGAGTGTGGGCGTACATTGTAAGCAACGCTTCTCTATACGGCAAAGGGCGTATGAGGTGACATCACCCACCGGTCAACCATCATCATTGGAGGAGTTGCGCCCCCTTTGATTAGATGCCCTGCATCACAGCATAGTAAAGACCTTAATTATAAAGAGTTCAGTTATTTCAAAGCCTATACTTCCAGTGGCGGGAGTCCAAAGGAACTCTGCGGACGATAAAAGTACTGGTCGACCTGCAGCAGGAAGTCGACAAAATGACGATGGGCCCTTAAACCCTCCTGGGAGGGGTTTGTCTGAAAACGGTGCTCATTTTGAAGCACTCTTGCGTTGTAGGAAGCCATTCATTATGGCTACCTTCAATGATAATACAGCAAGAGAAGAAGTGAGAGCAAGTGAGATAGCTCACTGCTTTGAATCATGTGGGATTGAGATCCTAGGTATCCAGGAACACAGGAGAGTACACGAGGATCTAGTTGTATTCAGCAGACTGGAAGGTCAATACCTTGTTACAGCTTCCGCATGGAGGAACCAGGCTCAGGCATCAGTTGGAGGAGTGGGACTTCTACTCAGTATTCGTGCGAGAAAAGCTTTGCGCAGAACAAACCGACACTCCGAGAGGATCCTAGTTGCCGAGTTTGACAGTAATCCGGTCACAACAGTGATAGTCAAATACTCACCAACCAATACATCTCCAGAAGAAGTGGTCGAGGATTATTACGATGATCTGAGTGACGTAATCCGTGGAATTCCTGCACACAACTTCCTGGCAGTCCTAGGGGACTTTAATGCAAGACTAGGATTGGAAGATGCTCCATTCACCTGGCATGATAAAACAAATAGAAATGGAAAACTTCTGGCAGAGATTATGACAGAGCATATTCTACTAGCGGCTAATACCCAGTTCAGGAAGAAACAGGGTAAAAGATGGACCTATCTTGACAGGGGCACAGGAATGAAACGTCAACTTGATTACATTTTGGTAAGACGGAAGTGGTGGAACAGCGTCCTGAATGCAGAACCATACAATACCTTCTGCACAGTGGGTTCAGACCACAGAGTCGTGTCTATTAATGTCAGACTGAGTCTTCGTGTCCCGAAGGCAAAACAGCGAGCAAAGTTTGACTGGAAGAAATTCTCTGTGAATCCTAATTTACAAGATCAATATACAGTTGAGGTGAAAAATCGTTTCGAGATTCTGGATATCGAAGAAAACCCAACAGACGTGTATGAGAGATTCGTGGAAGCAAACAAGGCTGCAATGGTGGCCTGTGTACCCAAGAAAACACACACTAAAAGAGAGTTATACTCGAAACACCCGGACGTGACTGAGGCAAGGGAAAAAATGAGGGAGGCTAGTCGAAAATTCACCTCAACAGGCTTAGAGGAAGACAACATACTCTTGAAGCAGACAAAGGAAAAGTGTATGAAACATATAACACATTGAAAGAAAAGGACTTAAGGGAGAAAATAGACAAAATACAGAGTGTCAATGGTGCTGGGTAGTATGGAGAGGCTTGGAGAGTAATTTGCTAGGTACACCAGCACATACACAGGACACTGATGAGGAAGTAACTACTGTTTTTGCAGACCTCGGAATTGAAGACGGTCCCTTCACAAAAGGAGAATACGAGAAAGCAAAGTCTTCTTTGAGGCAAGGCAAGAGTGCAGGGCCAGATAACATCCCCCCTGAGGTATTTAAGAGTTGTGATCTGGACGATGTTGTCATCAAAATATGTAACAAGGTCTTGATGGAGAACAAGAAACCTGAGCAATGGTCACTCTCTAACATCATACCAGTCCCCAAGAAGGGTAATCTCTCCAATACCGACAACTACAGAGGAATCATCCTGACGTGTATCATTGCAAAGTTATTTAATCGCATGATACTAAACCGGATGAGAGAAGCTATTGATCCAGAACTGAGAATCAATCAGAACGGATTTAGGCGAGGTAGAACCACGGTTGCTCAAATCCTGGCTCTTAGACGCATCATTGAAGAGGTAAAACTGAACAACCTGTTTGCAGTGCTGACATTTGTTGATTTCAAGAAAACCTTCGATTCCATCCATCGCACGAAGATGATGAAAATCCTAAAAGTCTACGGTATACCAACAAATCTACTAAATGCCATTAACCCGTTGAGAGCGGGACCCGGGTATACCCGTGTCCCGTCTAACACACTCATGGACGGGAACGAACCGGGTATACTCGGTTCCCTAACTCTTCACGTGCAAACCCGCCCTAACCCCTCTGCCGCACTGGTAATCCGTACATGCTAGGGCCTATATCCCCCACTGCCAAGTTTTTTTCCCCTTGTACTTAAATGTGACAGTCAATTCTTCCTCATAAGTTTTTTAAAAGAACTTTCGACAACAATGTTGTACTTAAAATATGTGGCATTCTTATTTGTCTCTAAAGTCACCTTTTTGCTCGCCCAGCGTGACGTGAAAAAAATTCGATGTACCTTTTGGTCCTCTTTTGCAGATTTCGAACCCTCCCGTAAAAATCCTAGTTACGGGCCTGGTAATACCGTCTCGAATCAATTGCAGTATAAGGGGAGATCCAAACCTGAAAAAAAGGCCTAGTTAGTGATTTTGATGTTGTTTCTGTACAAACTAAGCACACCTTGTATATTGTAAAGAAAATATTATAGGGCACAATATTTCAGAGGTGTGCTCTTCAAAATTTGTTGCGATCACCTCTAAATTCAAGGGGGCGTCCAAATTTGTTGCCCCTTTTATGACAAATAGTGTTTTAGAGATAGCTTAAGGAAATATCAAATCGCTCCAAAATGCGGATCATATAAAAGAGAAATAAATTGCCTACAGGCTGAAACCTACTTTGATGGAATTCAAATACGTACAAATTAATAATTAGCCCAAACAAGTTCATTTTTCATATTTTTTTCAAGAAAATTGAATGTAGGGTCCATGCAGGTAATATGGGCCAGCAGGTAATATGGGCCACCTGAAGCAAATCATGTCGTGACCGTCGACCGGTGACCGGTGACCGGTGTGAGCACCATAATGTTGTTCATATGAACTGTATACGAAAATATATCGTCGTGAGAGCATCTGATGCCGAAATTTCTCTGAGAAAATTGCTGAAAACCAACAAGGTAGGTAAAACTTACAGCATTTTTTACCCTGATGTAAAATTTGATATTTCACATAATGTGATGGTGAAAGAGTGTTTGAGGGGATAACCTCAATTGTTTTGTATATTTAGTAAGCTTATAGTTTCATTTTGATCATACTAGCGTGTACAGGTCAATTTGTTTTAGTGAAGAGGTGCAATGTGGCATTGAATGGTTGCCTGACACAGCAACATTAGTGCAGGTAATATGGGACATCCAAAATGGCGGAAATTATTCTGGTACTTAGTATTAGGATAAGGCATCAATCTCTTTGCTACAATTTTTCGGGGTATATTCACAGTATATAATTAATATAAATAACTTATTGTAGGCCTATTGACTTGTATAATGAAAATAATATTTAAATAATATTAAAAAAAGAAATGATATACAAAATATATAACAATGAAATATATAGTCAAATGATTTACTGAAGGGTCTTATAATTTCAAATTATATCTTAAAGTTAATGATTTTCAACATTTTAAGCAAATTCCAGACATGATAGAGTCATTGTAGTTTTTAAAACATACATTAAATACATGTGCCCATATTACCTGCACATGCAGGTAATATGGGCACTTTGGTAATGACGTCATCATTTGAATATTGTAGACAGGGGGGTTGGTGATAATTGTTTTTCTTCACAATAAAAGTTAGTGCTGTAGTTATTGATTCATATAAACAAAGATTAGACTGTGTGTCATTTCGTAATTTTATGCAAATTAGGCAAATGAGCTTAGGGGGCCCATATTACCTGCATGTACCCTAATCTAGATTTATACTTCGCACATATCAAAACTGCGAACGAAATTTTTAATTGTATCTATTTAGAAAATTGTTGAAATATATGCACTAAATCTTGTAAGAACTGCAGGTTCGTATATTATTTTAACAAAAAGTTATATCATCCTAAAGTCGTGATATTGATTTTGCCGAAAATAACATTCTGGTTAATATCTCTGAAAGCTCCGTACACGAACGTGTATACTCCATTGGAATAGGTATGGTGTCTTATATTAACAAACCATCTTTCAGTCTGAACCCTAACTTCATTGCATTAAACGAAATGATAATGAATCAGGTATCAGTCTAGGCCCTATGTAGAAAAATTCGGATTATAAGCATCGACTTTAAATCGCTAGTATCAGCTTAATAGTAATATTACTTATCAAATCAAAGGGGAAAAAATGTTTAAACTGATAACGAATGATGAGTCTGCACTCTCCATTCCTCTGAGGTGCAACTATTTCTTTTATTCTGTGAGCCCTACGTATTTGTTTATTTTTTTTAACGATGCATTTTAATATTGTATAACTTATGTAGGAATTTCTTCCTTTTTTAATGATGCAAGAGTTCTTGAAAAATATGGACTCAGATCCCTAAATTGCTTGTTGCCTGCTAGGATTTTTATGGGGGTCGGAAATTAAAAAGTGGACTTTTTCAGAAGGAGTAAACTTTTCGAGCGCGAGCTGAAAATTTTGCCTTATAACAGTATATTTTACCTTATAATTTTCTTTTTAATTCTTTTACGAGGTGATGATTACGAGGTGATGATCACCTCCCTTTTAGCTAAATAAGTTGTGAGCACGAAGCGTGAACGGTAAATTAATTTACGTTTTCATTACTTCACTTGTGGAGTCAGGAATCAGTCCATGGGCATTTTTATGATAACTCTAGGAGCGAAAAGATCGAGCCGAAAATTTTGACTCATAATGACCTGAAGGTAGTGTATTTTCTGACACATTTTGCCTCTTATACTTAAGGATCCGTAATTAGGACTTTTATATAAACTTACGGGGTGCGCCCGCACCTTCCGCCAAACCCCCCCCCCCCCCCCCACGGATCCGCGCCTGGTGTTTTGAAAATTGAAAAGTAGAGTTTTTGCCAGATTTGACATTTTTGAAATTTTTGGTTATAATGACTTAAAGGTAGTGTATTTTCTAACACATTTTGCCTCTTATGTTCACAGACCCGTAATTATGATTTGTATAAGGTTTAGACATTCGAAAAGTAAACATTTTGCAGGGATTGAACTTGCGAGCGTGAAGCGCTAGCCGGAAATTCTGCTGTTTAATGGCCTGAATACGATATGTTGTATGTACAGTTTATACATCTTTTTGTTTTCTTTTAATTCTTTCATAAGTTGATGATCACCTCCCTTTGTGAAAAAAGTGAAGCTTGCCAGTACAGAGAGCCCTTTTTCAGGCATATCGTGCCTCATATCTATTTTTAATAGTCCTTCACAGACGGATGACAAAATGCCAAAAGATACGAACGCGAAACGCGAGTGAAAGAAAATTACAAAAAATCACATGAATGCTGTGCATTTGCAGCACATTTCTTTTTGGCCTATAATTCGACTTTTCGAATGGGAGTGAACATGGCGAGCGTATGGCAAGCCGTATTGATATATATTGTGATTTTGTGATATCACGAATTCGAATTACTGATATCACTAATTCGAATTACTGATATCACTAATTCGATTTAGTGATATCACTAATTCCATTTAGTGATATCACCAAATCGAATTAGTGATATCACTAATTCCCATATGTTTTTCACACAAATCCCTTTTTTGATATCAAGAAATAGAATTCGTGATATCACTCAATCGAATTAGTGATTCACTAAATCGAATTAGTGATATCACAAATTCCGAATTTGTGATATATAAGATTGTGATCACTAAATGAATTTGTGATATCAAAAATTCGAATTAGTGATATCAGGAATTGAATTTGTGATATCACAAATTCTATTTCGTGATATCAAAGAAGGGGTTTGTGTAGTAAATGAATAGAAATTAGTGATATCACTAATTCGAATTTGTGATATCATTAATTCGATTTAGTGATATCACTAATTCGAATTAGTGATATCACAAAATCGAATTTGTGATATCACAAAATGTAACAAACATTTCAAACATTGATTTTACGCGAATTTCAACCTTTGTTTTCCGAGCTTAGTATTGTGCTCCAATTCATTTTGTAATTGTGCCTTAATTTAGCGCTCGAATTCCTTGGTAATTTTTTTACTTTTTTAACTTCTTTTTGCGAGCATACACTTAATTTTTAGCATGATATTGGTGCCATAAATTCAAATTATTGCTATTATATCGTTAAAACACCTATTGGTCTACAACCTTTGGTCTACTGCCTAATACATCTACATCCATTCATCTACAACCTAATCGTCCACTAACCATTTAGTCTACACCAATGGTCCACTATACCATCGTCTACTCTTGGTGCATAACCATTTGTCTAATCATTAGTCCATTAACCAGTTGGTCTACATCCAATTGGTCCACCATCCAGTTGGTCTAGATCTTGGTTCTACTAACCAGTTGGTCTACATCCATTGGTCCACTAACCAGTTGGTCTACATCCAATTGGTCCACTAGCCAGTTGATCTACATCCAATTGGTCACTAGCCAGTTGGTCTAGATCCAATTGGTCCACTAGCCATTTGGTCTTCAATCACATTGGTCCCACAAACTATTTGGCTACAACCAATAATTGATCCACTAACCATGTGGTGTATCAATTTCAATAGGGGGGGCAGAACAAAATATTTCATCGAGGTTCCCTCGATCAGTAACAGGTAAATTGGAAAGAATTCTTTGTTTTTTATAATTATTTGTTTTTGTTAATTTTATTTTTTTATTAATTTTCTAGATCAAGTCAGTCATAGGCCTACTGTGTGCAAATTGCTTCTTTTTTTTTAAAAAATTTTGACCATTCTTTCTAATTTAGACTCACATTGGGAGAAACATCGGCAGGCGCGTATCCAAGATTTTGCGTCCCAAAGGTGCACCCAAATTTTTCCCCGTCACAACGGGCGACAAAATGTACATTCATATTTGTTCAACGTCATTGTTTAGTCACGCTGGCCTGAGCGATAAGCTTAGGGGGGGGGGTAATTTTTTTGGGACATTGGCCGCCATACATCAGTCGTAATAGGTTTAACCCACTAGCTCGGGGTATTTTGGAGTTGATATGGCCGGGGGGGGGCCTCCAGGCCCCTTGAGATCTCAACCGTCGACAGCGCGAGATCGCGCCGAAAATTGGCACGCCATGTCGCCCGTGACTACTTCTACAAAATGGTATAGTTATTTTTTCATGAAAATTGTTTTATTGTTAATTGAATTACCCGGTATGCTATTTAAATGCTATTAATAGGAATCATACTCTTTGCTCTACCAATAAATGAAAAGCTTCAATGTGCTAATTTTTGGTGTGAATTTCTTTATAGGCATTCCTATCAATTCTACTTGAAAAAAATCCGGTATCAAGTTGATTTATTGTTTTAATTGTTTTTTTTGAATTATTATGTTTTTCTCTTTGTTTTTTCCAACATTTTAATAATTTTTTTCATTGTTTTTTTTTTAATGAAATTTGTCGGGGACACTAAAACAATCATATAAGCATAAAATTAAGTAATTTGAAATCGTAAATGCAAAAAAATTACTCGTTTTTATTTTAGCTGAAAACACGTTGCCTAGTAGAGACAAATTGCCGTGGACCAAACGCCTAGGTAGACCAATTGATGTGGACCAAACGCCTTAGTAGACCAATTGGATGTGACCAAGACGCTTAGTAGACCAATTGGAATGTAGACCAATAAGGTTGTAAGACCAATAGGTTACAAACCATTATATAGCTCATGTGAATTTATGAAATTCAGCTGAGTTTGATGAATGTTGCCAATTTGATTTTGGGGAGAGAAATACATCGTTGCAGTTTTGGCAATTGACGTTGGCATGCTTGCATTTTCACATAACAGCCATTCCACTATTTTTAATCAGTGTAGCGGTTTTATAGCCACTTCGTCAATGCCATTTCGTCCAATAGCCATGTTTCGTCCAATGGGCAATCGGTCCAATGCCATTTGGTCCCAAAGAGCCCTTAGTCTCTATAAGCCATTTGGGTCCAATAGCCGATTTGGGTGCAAGAGCCACTTGGTCCAATAGCCCATTTTGGTCAATAGCCATTTGGTCCAATAGCATTTTGGCGCAAGAGCCACTTGGTCCAATTGCCAGTTGGTCAATAGCCACTTGGTCCAATTGCCACTTCGTCCAATAGCTATTTGTTCCAAATGCCAATTTGGTCAATATGCCATTGGTCGATCCAATTGCCATTTGGTCAGCAATAGCCAATTTGGTCCAAATGCCCATTTGTCCAATAGCCATTTGGTCAAATTGCCACTTCGTACAATAGCCATTTTGTGTCCAATGCCATTATGGGTCCAATAGCCATTTGGTCTAATGTGTATAATCTATGCAGCTGCGCATGCCTATACCTCGGCTCTTACCTTTCCATACACCCAACAGTTATCATTGTTTCAACAAACAAAAAACCCTAAAATGTTAAAAATGCCACGGATAACCATTAAAAAAAAAAAAAAATTCAACTTCCCAATTAACTAATGCCTTAAGCAAAGAAATATATAATAGAGAGAGAGGGAGAGCGAGCAGGAGAGAGAGAGAGATAGAGAGAGCGGGAGGGAGAGAGACAGAGAGAGCAATAAACATTTATTCTTAAAAAAAAATAAAAAAGACAGCTCCTCGAAAATATCAAATGAATGTCAATATATTCAATATCAGCGTCATAAAAAATACACCCCAAAATCTGTTTAACATTCATTGAAAAACTTTGGAAAAAACAAACAAACAAACAAACGAAACAAAACACAAAGAAAACAAAACAAAGGGGGGGTCGAAGGAGGTGGGGATAGAAATTAAAGACATGTACATGTTGTCTTTTTTGTTTTTTGCTTTTTTCTTAAAAAATTGCCAGAGTTAAGCTTCGGGTATGCAGATACGACTTAAATTTAAGTGTCAAATTTACATAAGCGTGATTTAAGCCACTAACTGATCGGACAGTAACCCCCCCCCCCCCCACACACACACATCCGCATGTATAGCCCATGTACAATCTCTTCTCAACAGCAAACATTGTATTTTCAAATTACCATGCAATTATTAAAACAATAAGAACAGCCAGATTTCTGACCTTTTTTCTTCATTTTTTAAAGATAAAAACTCTTTCACATAAAGAAATACTCTCTCCTCGAACACACACTTTCTTTTTGAAGTTTATTGTTATTACCGGGGGAGGGGGGGTGGCTCAAGTGACTATTGGATCCGCGTGCCTGCGCCTGCCCCCACAGTGACGGTTATTAGACCAGTTGGCAATTGGACCAAATGGCTACTGGACCAAATGGCATTGGACCAAATGGCATTGGACCAAATGGCTATTGGACCAAATGGCATTGGACCAAATGGCTATTGGACTAAATGGCATTGGACCAAATGGTTTTTGGACCAAGTGGCCATTGGACGAAATGGCAATTGGACCAAATGGACCAAACATGAAGAGATAGTATAATTAATGGTTACACTTCGTAATTCCGAAGGTTCGTTATTCCGAAGGTCCATTATTCCGAAGGTTCGTCATTCCGAAACACGTAAAATGCCTATACTCGATGTTCCGTTTATCCGAACATTTGTGGCGTTATTCCGAAAGGTTTGATATTCCGAAGGTTCGTCATTCCCGAAAACAAAGGGTTCGCATTCGCAAGGTTCGTCATCCGAAAACGGAATAGGGTTCGTCATTCCGAATTCGTCATTCCGAAGGTTCGTAATTCCGAAAACAATAAGGGTTCGTCATTTCCGAAGGTCGTAATTCCGAAACGAAATAGGGCTCGTCATTCCGAAGGTTCGTTAATCCGAAATAAAATAGTTTTGTAATTAGTCCAAACTGAAATAATCTGTGGCGAAGCGGGAAAACTGGAGGGCAGGCGGTGTTGGGGGGAAGGTATCACCTTAAGTGTTCAATTATTGTTATGAGGGTGGAAAGGGTTGATCTAAATCGTTACCAGGGGCGTTTTAAGGAATTCTTTCAAATGGGTGATCCATAGGCTTCAGCCCGTAATCTAGGATTTTTCCGGGGGGGGTGTTCGAAATTGAAAAAGTGGACCTGTTTCTTAAACAGCAAACCTGCGAGGCACCGAAGGCGCGAGCCGAAAATTTGGCTCATAACTACCGCAAAGGCAGTTTATTTAAGTCATGATTTTCTTTTTAATTCCTCTACGAGGTGATTGATAACACCCTTTTAAGCAAAAATATGTTGTGAACCGAAGCGTGAGCGAAAATTAACATTATAATTACTCACTTTGGAGTCAGAATCAGTCAATGGACTTTGTACGAAAACTCTACGAGCGGAAGCAGCGAGCCGAAATTTTGTCTATAATGACTAAAGAGTGTATTTTACTTTTTTTCCCTCTTATTTTACAGATCCGTAATAAGGATTTTTTATAAGGGTTAAAAATGTGAAAAGCAGACTTTAGCAGGATGAATTTGCGAGCGCGAAGCACGAGCCGGAAAATTTTGCTGTTTAATGGCTTAATGTGGTATGTTATAATGCACAGTTGTCTCTTATATCTTTTCTATTTCTTTTAAATTCCTTAAACAGTTAAGATCACCTCCCTTCCTAACGTGAAACTTCCTTGTTATTTCAGGCATATTTGCCTCATTCTACTTTTATATTCATCACACACAGATGACCAAATTCCCACAAAGATGCGGGGCGGAAAAAAACACAAAATCATATGAATGCTGTGAATTGTGAGCACATTTCTTTTTAACCTATAATTCGGCCTATCGAAGCGGGAGTCAAGTGGACATGCGCGAGCGCGAAGCGCGAGCCGAAAATTTTGCTTACATTTTTTTAAAATTACATGATGTGTGGCATTTAAAAGCATCTTGCTTTTTTTTTTATATTCCTAACTAACAGAGTATAATCACCTCCTTGAATTTGGCTATGCGAGCATGAAGTCGAAGGAAAAGCTCTTAATTAAATGACTCATAATTTCATTTTTTATTGTAATCTCTCTTGAAAACAGGGATGAAAGATAAGCGGGGGGGGCTGTAGCCCCTCCAATTCTATCTGTAGACACTTACAAAAATGCAAAAAGATTATATGTTTCCGTGTGTTTCAGCGAATAAACTTTGTACCCTCCTCCCCCCCCCCGCCATTCCTGCCCCAAATTCTTTTAAAAACGCACTGCGGTCTATAAATATATGCGACCGCCAGCGAAAAAATATTGCCACACACCTATCTGAAAATGGGGTTTTCTGCACTTCATAATTTAGCTCATTAACATTTTGTCCATCAGGTAGATAGGCATATTTAAGAATCCGCAGAGCATTTTATGCATAAAAGTGGGGTTTCACACTTTTGGTTAACGCCACCTGGTATCGACCTCACAACCCTCTATCCACTGAGCCAACACATCAGTACATACACTTATATAATGTGTGAGGCATTAGTCCCCGCTATCCCCCGATACCCCTAAAATAATGACACCCCTCCTCGCAATGACAAACCTTCGGAACAACGAACTCTTTTTCGTTTTCGGAATGACGAACCTTCGGAGTAACGAACCTTATTTCGTTTTCGGAATGACGAACCTTCGGAATAACGAACCTTATTTCGTTTTCGGAATGACGAACCTTCGGAATGACGAACCCTATTTCGTTTTCGGAATCACGAACCTTCGGAATAACGAACCTTCTGAATGACGAACCTTCGGAATAACGAATCTTCGGAATAAAGATCCTTCGGAATTACGAACCTTCGGAATAACGGGTGCTTACCTAATTAATGATGGATTGGCACATGAAGATTGTGGCAACGTGAGTAGACGCGATGTCGAAATAATAATAATATAAAAAAAAAACACACAAATTGGCAACATATCACGAAATAAATTAATGATATGTTGCCAATTTTTGCACAATTAGCGTTCATTTTTTTGTCTAATGTGCCACTGAAAAATAAAATTTTTTACACCATAAAAATGCAAATAAAGCATTAAGTGTTTATTTGTTAACAAAAAAAAAAAAAAAAAAAAATTGCAATACGTCAATAAGAGAATACAGAAGGATTACATAGAAATTGGCAACATATCCTGAATTTCATTCTTGATATGTTGCCAATCGATTTAAAAGAATAAAGTGCTAAATAAAATCAGAACTGAATTATTGCAATAATGTAAAGGTTTAGATCACAGGTTATATATTTTTTGCATCAATGTAATAAATACCAAGTGAATTAAAACGCTAAACTAGCGCTAGAAACAGAGCTGAATTTGAGCACTAAAGTAAAGCTCTAAATACCACTTGAATTCTAGCACTAAAGTAAAGCTCAAAATACCACGTGAATTCTAGCACTAAAGTAAAGCTCAAAATACCACGTGAATTCTAGCACTGAAGTAAAGCTCGAAATCAAAGCGATATCTTTCACAACATGAGTGCTAAATTTCTTTTGTCATTTTGTGATATCACTAATTCGAATTAGTGATATCACGAAATAGATTTAATGATATCATAAAATACAATCTGTGATATCACAAATTCATTTAGTGATATCACAAATTCGAATTCGTGATATCACTAATTCGATTTAGTGATATCACGAATTCTATTTCTTGATATCAAAAAAGGGATTTATGTGAAAAACATATGGGAATTAGTGATATCACTAATTCGATTTGGTGATATCACAAATTCAAATTAATGATATCACTAAATGGATTTAGTGATATCACTAATTCGAATTGATGATATCACAAAATCATAATATATATCGATACGGCTTGCCATACGAGCGAGAAGCGCGAGCCGAAAATTTTGGTTATGATGACATTGAGGCTGCACATTTGCTTTTCTTTTTTCTTTTTTTTTTAGATTCCTACAAAACAAGATGACCATCGCCTACCTTAAAAAAATGAAATGTGAGCATGAAATCGAGAGGAAAAACTTTTATTAAATGACTCGTATTTCAATTCTGTATTGTAATATTTCCTGAAAACCAGGGATGAAGGATGGGGGGGGGGGCTGCAGCCCCTCCAATTTTTCCAGTAGATATTTAAAAAAAAAGCTTATATACTTTTCCTCGTGTTCAGCCCATCAACTTTTTAATCACCCCCTCAAGCCCTTTCAAAAACGCCCGCGGTCTCTGAAAATAATGATTTATGCGAGAGCCAGCGAAAATATTGCACAGACCTATCTAAAAAAGGCGAATTTGAGCACTATTTTTTTTAGGAATAATTTAGCTCATGAACATTTTGAAAATTAGGTAAGTAGGTCTATTTAAGAATTCGTTTCACACCCTGTTTTCCTCCCCTTTTCTCTTTCTCTCTCTCTCTCTCTCTTTTTTTTGTTTTTTTGTTGTCAAGCGGACCCTACTCCTTCCCCGCCAGGGCCGAAAAAAAGGGGGGGGGGGGGGGGAAGTTCGATCCCGAACCCCCCCCCCTCCCTGGTTACAGGCCTTGAAAAGGAAATGGATTGTCTTCTCAAATTCACTTTGCACTCACTTTTTTTTTGTTTACTACCTTTGCATGTATCCAGGCCCGTAACTAGGGGGGTTTGAACGAACCCCCCCCCCCCCCCCCCCCCCCCCCCGCTGGCGAGCAGGGTCCGCTTGACAAAAAAAATAGATGTTTAAATTTTTTATTTATTTATTTTTTGCTTATCATTTTTGGGGGCTAATTAAACGACCTCAGCCTACCCCTATAGCTAATAATTTTTTTTGAACACCTACCTACCCCCCCCCCCTCCCCACCGCCTTTTCGCGCGGGTAGCGTGACGTGAAATTTTTTTAATGTACCTCTTTACTCGCCCGGCTTGATGTGAAAAAAAAATTGGTGTACCTTTTTGTCCACTCTTGCAGATTTCGAACCCTCCCGTAAAAATCCTAGTTACGTGCCTATGTATCACATCATGAAATGTCATAATATACACCTTTAAACAACTTTTGGGATGTATTTTGTAAAATGCCAAGTACCCGTATGTTTATATACATAAAAACAATCAAAATAATATTTCTTTACTTGTAGATCATTTCATGTTATCAAATTTTACTGCAGAAACCGGTTAATTTGGGGTTTAAAAAGTCAAAGACATTTTATTTATAGAAGACACCATACCTTTTCCCATACGTCCGTGTACGGAGCTTTTAGGGATATTGACATATTGCCGTTTTCAGCGAAATCAAGATCACGACTTTATGATGATATAACTTTTTGTTAGAAATAATAAACGAACCTGCATTTCTCACAAGATGTCGTGCACATATTGGAACAATTTTCTAAATAGTTACACTTGAATTTTCTTTGCGCAGTTTTGACAAATGCGAAGTATAAATTTTGATTACATTCTATTTTTTGAAAAATATTTTATAAAATGAAATTCTTTGGGCTGAATATTCATTTTTACCCCTCTAAATTCCATCAAAATTGGTTTCAGCTTGTAGGCAATTTATTTCTCTTTTATATGATCTGAAATTCGGGGCGATAAGAAAGTTCCTCCAAATTATATCCCCAAAATATTATTTGTCATTAAAAGGGCAACAATTTGGACGCCCCCTTAAATTAAGAGGTGATCGCAACAAATTTCGAAGAGCACACCTATGAAATATTGTGTCCAAGGATATTTTCTTTCGAAAAAAACAAGGTGTGCTTAGTTTGTACGATAACAACATTTGAACCTTCAATTTACGGGTTGGATCTCCCATTAGTACGCATTCTAACTTATCACATGATAAGGGAGGCATCGAAGGAAGGGAACAACAAAGCCACACCTTCGGGGTGGGATAAGCTCGTTTCAAGGAGGATTACCTGCGCTACCTGTGCAGTGTACCCAACGAGTCTCCCCATGCTGCGCGGGATGGGAGGGACCCTAGGCAAAGAAAGACAGACTAAGTAACCTGGCTGTGGTTTCGTTGGGTATGGATGGGGAGGTTGGGGATCTCGGTAAGAAGTTTAAAAGCCAACCATGCATGATGTCAATTCTTCAGAACGGTCACTCCGGCCTTAAGTGGGGTAACGAGGTCCCCATGAGAGGTCGATCTCACACACAAGTTTTAGATACATTTTTATCGTTTTACCTTTAATTTTCCTACTTACAAGTACCATCACTAAGACCAAGAGGAATAATGTCCGCCTTCACACGTTCTGGATGAGAGACTAATACAAGATCTATACAGGTGCTTGATCTTTCAGTTACTCTTGTGGGTGAATTTATTAACTGAGAAAGTTGATACTCACAACAAAGATCATCTATTTTTGCCTTCTCGCTGTCACAAAATACATTGTAATTAAAATCACCTACTACTATGACCTCTCGGTTATTCATGTCTATGTTAGTTCAGATTCTGAACGATTTTATTTACCACCTGTGTATGGAATGCCAAGAAGGATTCAAAGAAATAGTGGAATGAATCAGCTAACAGAGTAAAAGAAATAGACAAGCAATATTATGCAAAATGTAGTTGTTCACAGTTTTGTTTTCATATCATTGATTTTTGCTCTGATTTCAGTTTGTTTTTGTCTTTGTTAGCCGATTTATTCCATTATTACTTGAATCCTTCTTGGCATGCCATACCCAGGGGATAAATGAAGAGCGAATTCCTGTGCAGGCTGTTTTTTGTATCCTTCATAAAAGTGGGCATTGCTCACTGAAGAATGCGTTATATTCAGAATTTGTTTGTGTCATAATGATAGTTGAGGATATGAGCTTTATGTATATCTAAACTTCTTCCCCAAGAATCATATATTTTTAATTTGGTAGCCTTGTCAAAAGTGTATAGTTCTTTTTGGGACGCACTGTGTACATGTATAAATACACTCCAAAGATTGAAAAAGAAAACATGCAAACAAGACATGTCCATGAACATGCAGTCAAACACGCTAAATATTCTGAGTAGTACCGTAAAATATATGGGTCAATCATACGAAGGGCACACAATAATTTTTTATAACATAAACATGGCCATTCTAACAATTTCGTTCCCTCGATTCCAAATGAATTTAAAAAATATTTTATTGGGCTTTTTGAACAAAAATATTAGGATTTTTATGCACAGGACCGAAATGGATATAAAAGCTGTGGCAAAAGAATGGACTAATTACAAAAAATTTTCCAACGACAGAAAAAAATTCTCGAGCGATGGAGACCTTTTCAAATTCCCTTCAATAAGTGTTAAGCTTAACTCTTTGATTACGATCAAACATAGAATTAAACTTCGGAAAAATAAATATCTAATGTTTTAAAATAATTACTTTTCCAAGACTTTTTCGCAGACAACATATTTTTCCTATTTCGATGAAAGGCGTACCTAACACACCGTCATTCGGTATTCAAATAAGTGTATGTTCTAGGGTTCCTTAGATAATAAGAAATGAAAAACAAAAAACATCTATAATCTAAAACACTGAAGCAAATAATCAATAAGGAGGTTTTATTTTCATTAACCAATGAATAAATGATCGTAGGAACAAATTATTGAATGAATAATTCAATGAATGAATGAATGAATGAATGAATAAATGAATTTGAATGACAATTCGTGAATATATTATCTATATTTTCTTAAAATAATTTTAACAGGTTTTCATGTGTGAAGATTCATCCTTCTACCAAGGCTAGTGAAGATAAGGTTATCTATGCTATAGGATGTGCGGTCAAAGCCAAATCAGAAGGCAAGGATGAGGATGATATGGCCACATACATCAAAGATACATTTGACAGGAAATTTGAAAGTTTCTGGCATTGCTTGATAGGCAAAAGCTATGAATGTAGTCATTCTGATTCAGGCACCAAGGTTCATTTCACAATGGGAGACCTTCAGATATATCTATTTGGACTCTCAACCGATCCAAAATCAAAACCAAGGTAGGCTCATTGGTGCTTTGAGCACTATTAAAGAAAGTAGCATGTTAGCAGCCATTTTACCACTAATAGACTTTTAACATGGGAGATTCTAATATAAACACAACACAAAAAGTAAGTTCCCCCTATTTCAAATATTAATATATTTTTCCCGGTCAAGTTTCAAACATCTCCGATCAATTTGACATTTCTTACAAGCACTTTCGTCCGAAATGTGATCGCGATTAAAAATCTATACGTTAATTCAATTGACCAATTGACCGCGAGGTATCGTTTAAATTGAACGAATTCGACTGCAAAGAGTTTAAAACTGACTGGGAAAGCCTATAAAGCCTATAATAACAGATGGAACTGAAAAATATCTAATTATATGTCCGTCTAGGAAATTTTGTCAGCTACCATAAGAGCAAGTTTGAGAAAGAATCATCATGTCATGCTTCAGTGAACATTGGTTGAAGACAAAAATGTCGGTTTTTTAGTTCACAAGCAGATTATCACAACTTTGATTAAATAATCTCAGGACAATATTCGAATGATTTTACATCACACTTGTCAAAAAAAAAATTCACATGTGCGCCCTAACATACAAAATTAGTTTACAGTAACCATTTCACGGTTTGGTGTGCACTGTGTTAAAATTGCAAAAACTGCAGTTTTTTCGTATTTTACCTGGTATATTCGATCAAATATGATGGAATTCCTGTTTTAGAAGTGTATTTCGACTTTTGCTAACAATTCCATGTTGAACTAGAACTGCAATCGTTGACATGAACGATGTGAGTGCATTGACGCCTAGACTAAAAGATGTCACGGACTATTAAAATTTAAATGTATATTTTGAAATATATTGGGAAACGGAAGTAGGCTTTACATAACTATACCAGATCTGTGTGTTAAACGAATACGGTTTGTGTACTACAGTGCAATTTTGAAAACTTCACTTTCCATTCTATCCGGCGTACAACATTGTTCTGTCAAATTTGCAATTATTAGGCAAGCGGGTATAATGTCTCCTACAAAAAAAAAAATCCTTTTTTCCTCCCCGGCATTCCATAGTAATCTGAGCACTCGTGGCTTTCTCGATTTCGCGATTATGAAGCAAGCTGATTAAAATGGTTTCTACAAAAACTGGATTTACTCGAAATTTTCTGTGACAACCTATATTATATTTGGTATCAATGAAAAGGCAATTTCAATGCGGTCAATGTGATGTCAATTTCAGAAGCAAATATTGAACGACAATGACGTAATGCCTTGTTACGTAATCCATTGAAAATTCGCAATTTTTTTGTCCGTAACTTTTTGATGAAGTCATCAAATTTTACAAAAATTGGCTGATAGTTGTGAAATGTATAGATACATATGCCTGCTAAGTTTCAAGTCCCTAGATTGAATATTCGCTCTTTTAGGGGAATTTCAACTTGTTTTCCTGGTATTGATAATTTTTCATTTTGTACAACATTTTTTAGCAATTTGGTCAATGAATCGATATATTTTTCTTTACATTGCTGGAAAGGACATAGTCTGAACTACCTAAATCCAAAAAAGGTACGGTTTTAACGAGGCATAACGCAGATGCAGCCTCTTGGATTTTAGCCAAATTTTGAAAATTTAGAGGGCGCTATTTTCATTTTGCGTATTTGCTGGAGCGTGAAACATGAGGAGTGTGTGCACATTTATTGGAATAACATGCCCTGAAAATTTGAAGCAAAATGGAATTGATTTTATGAAGTTATAGCCATTTTTGTGTGCTTTTAGTCACAATTTTTTATTTCATAACGGAATCGATTTTTAAAATTGATTAAAAATATGAGATGGTTTTGAAATAAAAAGTTGTTGGATGCATATGAAAGGATAAATCATTGACTATTCAATGCATTTTGTTAAAAGTCTGTAGCATCTATATTGACATAGATATGGAGGCTGGAAGAATGGCTTTCATATGGCCGAAAATTGACAAAATGGCCGATGGACGGTCACGGATGAGTGATTTTGGAAATTGAAATGTCAGGGGATCAATAGTGGATCATGGATGTCATGTCTATGAAGTTTGAACGAATTTGGATGAGTAATTTGACCTTGACAGGGAGAACAAGGATCATGTGTTAAGTGAATGGCTTTTTGTGGAAGAAGAAGAAGAAGACTAGAACTGCAATCGTTGACATGAACGATGTGCCTGCATTGACGCCTTGACTAAAGGATTTCAATGATTATTAAAATGTAAGCATATATTATGAAATATATTGGAAAACGGAAGTAGGCTTTACATAACTATACAAGATCTGTGTGTTAAACGAATACGGCTTGTGTACTACAGTGCAATTTTGAAAACTTCACTTTCCATACTATCCGGCGTACACATTGTTCTGTCAAATTTGCAATTATTAGGCAAGCTGGTATAATGGCTCCTACAAAAAAAAAAAATCCTTTTTCCTCCCCGGCGTTCTATAGTAATCTGAGCACTCGTGGCTTTCTCGATTTCGCGATTATGAAGCAAGCTGATTAAAATGGTTTCTACAAAAACTGGATTTACTCGAAATTTTCTGTGACAACCAATATTATATTTGGTATCAATGAAAAGGCGAATTCAATGCGGTCGTTGTGATGTCAATTTCAGAAGCAAATATTGAACGACAATGACGTAATGCTTTGTTACGTAACCCATTGAAAATTCGCTATTTTTAGTCCATAACTTTTTGATGACGTCATCAAATTTTACAAAAATTGGCAGATAGTTGTGAAATGTATTGATACATATGCCTGCCAAGTTTCAAGTCCCTAGATTGAATATTCGCTCTTTTAGGGGAAGTTAAACTTGTTTTCCTGGTATCGATAATTTTTTATTTTGTACAACATTTTTGAGCAATTTTGTCAATGAATCGATATATTTTTCATTACATTGCTGGAAAGTACATAATCTGAAGTACCTAAATCCAAAAAAAGGTACGGTTTTAACGAGGCACAACGCAGATGCAGCTTCTTGGATTTTAGCCAAATTTTGAAACTTTAGAGGGCGCTATTTGCATTTTGCGTATTATGAGAGCGTGAAACATGTGGAGTGTGTGCACATTCATTAGAATAACATGACCTGAAAATTTGAAGCAAAATGAAATTGATTTAAGAAAGTTATAGCAATTTCTTTGTGTTTTTAGACACAATATTTCATTTCAAACGGAGTTGATTTTTGAAATTCATTTAAAATTGAAGATGGTTTTAAAATAAAAAGTTATTGAATGCATATTAAAGGTCAACTCATGGACTGTTTAGTGCATTTGTAGAAGTCTGTAGGATTTCGGATAATGGAGCTAGTGAGGCTGGAAAAAGTGGCTTTCATATGACCAAAAATAGACAAAATGGCGGATGGACGGTCATGGATGAGTGATTTTGGAAAATGAAATGTCAGGGGATCAATAATGGATCATGGAGATGTGTGTATGAAATTTGAACGAATTTGGTTGAGCGATGGGACCTGGGTAGGGTGAACAAGTTCACGTGTTAAGTGAATGGCTTTTGGGGAAGAAGAAGAAGAAGAGAAGACTGAACTGCAATCTTGACATAACGATGTGCGTGCATTGACGCTTTTACTAAAATATATCAAGGATTATAAAAATGTAAACGTATACTTTGAAATATATTGGTAAACGGAAATAGCCTTCACATGTAGAACAAATGTGTGTTAAACGATTGCGGTTTGTGTACGTTTTGAGTTTTTATCTTTTATACTTTTTCCTCAACGGCCATGCCATAGTGATCTGAGCCCTCGTGGTTTTCTCGATTTTGCGATTATGAAGCAAGCTGGTATAATGGTTTCTACAAAAACTGGATTTACTCAAATTTTCTGTTGCAACCTATATTATATATGGTATCAATGGAAAGGCAATTTCCATGCGGTCATTGTGATGTCAATTTCAGAAGAAAAAATATTGAACGACAATGACGTAATGCCTTGTGACGTAATGCATTGTAAATTCACTATTTTTTGTCCATTACTTTTTGATGACGTCATCAAATTTTCCAAAATTGGCAGATAGTTGTGAAATGTATTGAGACATATGCCTGCAAGTTTCACGCCCTAGATTGAATATTCGCATTTTTAGGGGAAGTTAAACTTGATTTCCTGGTATCGATAATTTTTATTTTCTACAACATTTTTGAGCAATTTGGTCAATGAATCGATATATTTTTCTTTACATTGCTGGAAAGGACATAGTCTGAACTACCTAAATCCAAAAAAGGCCGATCGGCTATTTTCATTTTGCGTATTCATTGGAGCGTGAAACATGTGGAGTGTGTGCACATTCATTAGAATAACATGCCCTGAAAATTTGAAGCAAAATAAAATTGATTTAAGAAAGTTATAGCCATTTTTGCGTGTTTTTAGGCCGATGGATGGTCACGGATGAGTGATTTTGGAAATTGAAATGTCAGGGGCTCAATAATGGATCATGGATAATATGTCTACGAAGTTTGAACGAATTTGGATGAGTAATTTGACCTGGACAGCGATTACAAGGATCACGTGTTAAATGAATGGCTTTTTGTGGAAGAAGAAAAAGAAGACGACGGAATAAGAATTTGGAACGATAACATAACATTGTCGCTGGAGCGTCAATGCAACTAGAACTGCAATCGTTGACATGAACGATGTGCGTGCATTGACGCTTTGACTAAAATATATCAAGGATTATAAAAATGTAAACGTGTATTTTGAAATATATTGGTAAACGGAAATAGCCTTCACATGTAGAACAAATGTGTGTCAAACGAATGCGATTTGTGTACGTTGTTGAGATTTTATCTTTGTCCTTTTCCCCCATGGCGTTCCATAGTAATCTGAGCACTCATTGCTTTCTCGATTTCGCGATTATGAAGCAAACTGGTATAATGGGTTCTACAAAAACTGGAATTACTCAAATTTTCTGTTGCAACCTATATCATATTTGGTATCAATGGAAAGGCAATTTCAATGCGGTCATTGTGATGTCAATTTCAGAAGCAAATAATGAATGACAATGACGTAATGCCTTGTGACGTAATGCATTGTAAATTCGCTATTTTTGTCCATAACTTTTTGATGACGTCATCAAATTTTACAAAATTGGCAGATAGTTGTGAAATGTATTGATACATATGCCTGTAACGTTTCAAGTCCCTAGATTGAATATTCGCTCTTTTAGGGGAATTTCAACTTGTTTTCCTGGTATTGATAATTTTTCATTTTGTACAACATTTTTGAACAATTTGGTCAATGAATCGATATATTTTTCATTACATTGCTGGAAAGGACATAGTCTGAACTACCTAAATCCAAATAAGGGTACGGTTTTAACGAGGCACAACGCAAATGCAGCCTCTTGGATTTTAGCAAACTTGTGAAACTTTAGAGGGCGCTATTTTCATTTTGCGTATTTACTGGAGCGTGAAACATGTGAACAGTTAATAGAATATCGTGCCCTGAAAATTTGAAGCAAAATGGAATTCAGTTAAGAAAGTTACAGCCATTTTTGTGTGTTTTTAGTCACAATTTTTTATTTCATTATGGAGTTGATTTTTTAAATTAATTTAAAATATGAAGATGGTTTTGAAATTAAAAGTTGTTGAATTCATATGAAAGGCCAACTCATGGACTATTTAATGCATTTTGTTAGAAGTCTGTAGCATATATAGGGAGGATGGAAGAATGGCTTTCATATGACCAAAAAAAGACAAAATGGCCGATGGATGGTCATGGATGAGTGATTTTGGAAATTGAAATGTCAGGGGCTCAATAATGGATCATGGATAATATGTCTACGAAGTTTGAACGAATTTGGACGAGTATTTTGACCTGGACAGCGATTACAAGGATCACGTGTTAAATGAATAGCTTTTTGTGGAAGAAGAAAAAGAAGAAGACGACGGAATAAGAATTTGGAACGATAACATAGCATTGTCGCTGGAGCGTCAATGCAAAGAAGACGGAAAAGGAATATGGAACAACAACATGGCATTGTCTCTGTAGCGTCAATGCAAAGATGGCGGAATAGGACTATTGAACGATAACATGCAATAAACACATATGACAACCAAAAAAAGGCCATTTGTAAATTATGATCAGGTATCACAGTAATTTAATGCACTAAAAAATCATCTCAATACATTTGTTTGGTTATGTTTAGAACCTTTGGGCATGTGTCATTGATCCTATGGCATTTATTTAAACATTCATGCTTCAAAATCCGAATCCGAAAATGTTGTCTTATAATAACATTAAGCATTGTATTTTATATATATATTGAATCAAATTACTTATCAGGGTGAACCATCGATAATTTTGTGAAAATAAAATCAGAGGTACTCCCCCGAAACAATCGTCCTGTTTAATCAAAGTAAAAGTTCAAATTTTAGTACATACATGAAAAAAAAAAAGCTTTTGCTAGTCTCACGTGCTCACTGAAGCATCAATTTTGAGATTCGTGCCATAGGATCATTGATACATGTCCAAAGGTTATAACACAACCAAAAAATTGTTATTGAGATGCTTTCTAATGCATAACATTACTGCACTACCTGATCTTAATTTTAAATAATGGCCTATTTTTGGTTTTTATTTGTTTATTCAACCGTGAATTGTTATCAAAAGTCGGAATATACTTCCAAAACAGGAATTCAATCATATTTGATTGAATATACCACGTAAACAACCCAAAAACTGTAGTTCAGCAATTTTAATCCAGTGCTCACTCAACTGTGAAATTTTATCATGAACTCATTTTGTTAGGGCAAATATGTGGTATCTCTGGTATTTTATTTTTTTTTTTGACAAGTGTCATGTTGAATAACTTCAATATAATTCCGAAAATGACATTTTTGCTTTCAACCATTGCTCACTGAAGCATGACATGATAATTCTTCCTAAAAATATCGCACATGGTAGCTAATAAAATTATCTACACTGACATAATACGATTTTATTTTTTTTTCAATCCCGCCTGTTAAAAAAAAAATTGATATCTGAAATAAAAAGGACTTAATTTTTTGTGTTGTTTATAGTTTCCAATTATCCTAAATTCTCAATTTAAATTTCAGATTGTAGATAAATTCAACGAAATAGTCTTAATAATCTTTAACCGAATTCAACAATATTTCAATATGACACTAAATCATTGGCGAGGGGACGGGGGACGTGTTTTTTGTTTTGTTTTTTGTTTTTCGATTTTTAAAGCTTAAATTTTTTTATGCAGTGTTCAGCCAGTGAAGCTAATGAAGAGGCAACATGTATGTCCAATACAATGCTAAATGTTATTATAAGGCAAAATTCTCGGCTCGCACTTCGCGCTCGCAAACTTTACACAAGACAATTAATAAAGTGAGATGCTCTTTCTTCAGGTTGCTATACTGAGTAAGTCAAAAATAATGTCCCATCATTTTGAAGATGTCTTGTAAAAAGTAGAAGCATTTAATCATGGGTTTCACGATATGTCTTGGTAAAGTTATCCTTATAACATTAAGTTGACACCATTTTCATTTGGATATTTGTACGCATGCCTGAATACCAGAGAATATTCTGAAGACGGTAAAATATCACCTGCGCCAAGTTGCTGGGTAAAGATTAAAAGCAAATGTTGACAGAATATGTGCTCACACTTACCCACACACCCTGTCTCTCTCAAACACACACACACACACGCACATAACCACACACACAAACACATATGGTCGATTCCAGCGAAAAGTGTACACGGCGAAAAAGTTGAGTCCAAATTTAGAACCTCTTTGATGATTTAGTCCTTTGACCCACTAAAAGTCAACATATCAACCTATCCGTGTGATAAATTACCACGCTTAATCTCCCAAATTGACTTTGTGGCAGAGGGGTAAAATAAAACATATGTTTTGCATGTTACCTACGAATACACGTACCCTAATGTGATACAGTTAGAATTTTGCCTCCTAATATACATTTTCCTTCCAAATATGTCATTCCATTCCATCAATAAGATTCTAACAATAGTTAAAATCGGTAAGAGCAGGGCTTGTGCTCCTAATTTCCTTGTATTTGCCATATCTCATTAAAGTTATAGTTTTAAGACAATCTGTTTGAAAAACATGGGGTTGTGTCAGTTTGCATTGTTTAATCTTCACGACGCTAATTAAGATATGTCATATCTTACTGAAAGAAAAGAGAATGACTCCTCATTAAACCCTAAAAAAATTGGAATCCGCCCATTACTTTTGTTTATAGAAGAGGTAGAAACATATATATTCGTAGGTAACAGCTCATGTATTCGTAGGTAACATAGGTATAACTGGCTTACATGTATATTTTAAACTATTTGTTTGGATCCAATTGATATAATAATCGTGTAGGGGTATCAAACTAATTGTTTCTTGTGAAAAATATCTTTCTCAGCCAATATATGGGAACATACTACCAAATATTGGGGAAACACTAACTTTTAACCAAAAACGTCAATATTTGTCCTGTTTATCGTATGTTTATATCTTTTAATCAAGATTATTGGTAGTAATAAGTGTAAGGTATTTTTCTCAACATTGTGCTTGATAACAAGCATAAATGCCGATTAAAATGATAACGTCTAAACTAAAAGATTCACACATGAGAATAATTTATTGCGAATATTTATTAATAGCATCAGCCCCTAGCCAACAATAAAAAATGAATACGATATATTATGTCTAACATAAATACTTTAACATAATTCGAAAAAGAAGTTAAACAAATGTCTTTCGACGAACATTACATTATAGATGTAGAGCACTTTTTTTTAATGATTCACCAACCGGTACAGGCATTCTTTCCTCACGTTTATTCTGAAATCATATTTACATAAGCGTGAAACCATAAACGAACCATAAACGAACAAAATGAACTTGAATTCTAACTTATACTTATTTTGTAAACTTGACATTATTGGTCCTCGGACTACAGTCTTGTTATGTGTTTTTTTTTACTGCAATAAATACCGAATTGAATTGAATTGAATTGAATATTAGCTATATATCATTTTAAAATCTAAATATTCATTATACCCTTCCTTTAACTAATAATAATTAAAAAGTGGTGTATTGTATCGTCGTATATATCTAGGCACTTACATGCACAATGATGTACCCGATTCTGTATCTTATTCAATGATACTATGTGGGTAACAGTGACTGTCTTGAACTGCTTACGAGTTAAATATTCATAACTGACTGTTCCTTGCTTGATTGTATGAATATTGGAAAGAATAAAAGCCTCTTGCTCGCAACGTAACCAAAATCAAAGTATTTGAGAGAATATAATACGTCAATGACACACATGCAGGCTGTATATCAACCAAATGTATTTCTGCTGCACTGTATGATTATAGAGAGCGATATACGTCTGCATCGTCACTTTTACATCATTTTCATTTTCATCAAAAATAAAAATGAAAATGAATCAACTTTACTTTAATCAACATGCTTTCGTAACTTGTGAAATTATGAAGTCTGAGTAAATACGCATGAAATCCCAAGTTGAAATTAAAGATAACTTAAAGATGGGGCAAGTTGCTTTGTATGAACTCCAGATTGCAATTCAACACCTGATAAATGAAATCTAAAAAAAGGATAAGTCGGAAAAAAAATCAACGTTTAGTTTTGTTTTATTTTTTTTAAAGTAATGAAATCCATCTCAGTAAATATTATTCATTTGTATTTTGAAATAAAATTAGAGAAGGTTAATTCACATTGTTATGTACAGATTGTGTCAATCGGTAAACGTGCCTTGAATGAAATAGGAAAAAAGGATTTGTATAACCCGAATAATGCAATAAGCTGTAATTTGGGCACTTTACTTCAAATCTGATAATCACCAATACAAAAAATAACTTACATTATTGGTCCAAACGATGTCCCCAATTCTATTGGGACTATTCCTCCCTTTCCAAAAAGAAAAGCAATTGAGTTAATTGTAAAGCTGAAATGAAGAGTTTACTTTACATTGTACCTACAGAATACAACATTGTTACCTACGAATACACGTGACACCACTGCAGGAAATGCTATGCCATTTTTTTTATTCCTGAAAAGCTATAATTTTTTGGTAATTAAAATTGAAAGAGTTTCCCCACTTGATAAGCGCTACGAAAAAATTAAACTTGAAATAACATTGTTTCAGAGGAAAATTACTTCTCAACAATAATATTAAAAATATAAAATTATTTACATTAATAAGGAAAATGTCGAAATATAATGAAACATAAGATTCTAAACAAGAAAATTTGACACAATATCCTATTTATATGACAAATGAAATGAGACAAATTAGTAAAAATATATGCCAGAAACACCGCTATGCATACTTTATCTCGTAGTAACATTCGGAATGTAATGTTACCTACGAATACGAGCCTTATAAGGCATATCTCAAAAACCTATTTGTCAAGGATTGATAAAAGTTTACACACGTCAGCAAGACATGTTTGTCAACTTTCCGCTACAATATATTGTCACTAATCTCTTAAGGATAGAAATGCAGTGGTTTATAGGTGTATTCGTAGGTAACTGATTTTTTGACCACACCAAAAAAATTTCGGACCTTTGACCTCTTCTGCCAGTTAACAAAGAAAGCAATGTCACCGGGAACAATGCATGTCGATAGGGAATGGTGAGGCGCTCTGTACGGCAATTAGAAGCCGTACTTCGTTATCTAGTATGTTTATAAGCTTTTAAAAAAGCTGTATTCGTAGGTAACATCTAAATTTACCACTCGAAAAAAAATTCCAGAGATTGTTTGGATTGCCCTATATATTCAAATTTGGTACAATTTTTCCTGAGATGTGTGCATCCTGAAATACAATCTGAATCTAAATTATTTGATGATTCTTTGAAAAATTTGTGCGCGAAAAAAAAATTAAGTTTTTTTTTTCAAAAAATGGCCAAAAAATGGCATGTTTTTAAATCGTTAAAAAAAAAGTTCACTTCAAATGAAGTTGGACAAATGCGGCACGAATAAGTTCACCGGTGGGATACTAAAATGCAAAATTGAGTTCCTACATTTTTTGGATTTTTTTATTGGCCTGAACATGATCAAAAACACCGTGTACACTTTTCGCTAGAATCGACCATATACCCACACCTTCTTTTCTTCTCGAGTCCTTGCCTATCTTCTGTTTGATTTGTAATTATACTTGATACATTTTAAAGATCATAGTATTCATTTCATATGTATTGGTTCTTAGGGGAATCTGAATAAACTCTACCCATTAGGTATTGAACGCAGGCGATCCCATTAGGCGAAAGAGTAGTAAGGTCAGCTTGGGAGCAGGGGAAGGGAGAAGAGGGCATTGTAGAAGGTGACTCATGGTCTCCTCCTTCCGCATCGCATACTGGCCTTCTTCAGTGTCCATGCCCCATTGGCCATTAACACCTTGCAACGGCCGACTCCAGCCCGCAGAGCGGTTCAAGCAGAGCCAGAACGGCCCGGGTTCACGGAATCCTGGTGGGAGGGATTCCTTAGGCCGATGATGACATTGTGAGGCACAGACTCAAACGGTTGACCAAAGTCTAACCTCAGTTGTGGGGGCTCTGGTGAGGGACACGGTAGTGTGAGAAAAACTATGCCTGGATCTCAAACGCTTGTGTGCAAGCATTGAGAGAGAGGTGGAGTGGATCATTTTTCTTGTTTAAGTTTCTCCTTTTGAGAGAGTGCAGACCCCTGATGTGAGGAGGGGCGATGCCACTCAGGATGTAGAGATCGTCTACCTTGGTTGGTTTAAGGCAGCCTTTATGGCCCTACCACGCGCTTGAGAGATGGGTCAATCTTCGAAGCATTGGGCTGACCTGCCCCATACAGGACATGCATATTCTGCAGCTGAGAAGCAGAGGGCAAGGGCTGTTGTGCGGATGGTACTTGCATCAGCGCCCCATTTCGAGTTAGCTAGCTTTTTCAGGATGCTGTTCCTGGAACTGACCTTCTTCTTCGTTTTCAAGATGTGATTCTTGTAGGTGAGGGAGCGATCTAGAGTGACCCCAAGGTAGACTGGGTTGAAAGTGTGCTCTATAGCCTTACCATACCACTTGACCTTTAGTTGACGGTTGGCCTCTCTATTTTTAAGATGGAAAGCGCTGATCTGCGTCTTTGAGGGATTTGCATGAAGGTGGTTGGTTCCGTAGTATGGGACGAGACCATCCAGAGCAGATGAAAGTGTAGCTTCAATATCCTCGAATGAGTCACACTGCGAGGTGATACAGAGGTCATCTGAGTATATGAAGCTCCTAGTTTCTGGATGGACTGGTTGATCATTGGTGTAGATGTTGAATAGGAGTGGGGCAAGGACACTTCCTTGAGGTAGGCCGTTCTTCTGGGTGCGCCATCTACTGTGGCACCCATTGAGATCTACGAAGAAGCGCCTGTTGGATAGCATTGATTGGATGAGCTCTGTGAACTTCAGGTCTTTAGTCAGATCAAAGAGCTTCTTGGCTAGGATCCGATGGTTGACAGTGTCGTAAGCTGCTGATAGGTCTACAAAGGCAGCTCCTGTGATCAGGTCCTTCTCAAAACCATCCTCAATATGCTGGGTAAGGTTGAGTAGTTGACCAGTACAGGACTTTCCAGGTCTGAAACCAGCCTGTTCAGGGATAAGATGATCATCCACAAAGGTGGCAATCTTATTCAGCAGGAGGCGCTCAAACAGCTTGTAGGTATGACACAGCAGGGAGATAGGTATGTAGCTCTTTGGGACCGCTGGGTCTTTGCCTGGCTTTAGTAAGGCGATGACCTTGGATTTTCTCCAAATCTTGGATAACTTGTTTGTGTCGAGGCAGGTGTTGAGCATGTTGAGGAGCCACTTGAGTGCTACAGGGCCTAGGTGTTTTATCTGCTCACAGAGAAGATCATCGAGCCCAGCTACTTTGTTGTTCTTCATGGATTTGATGGCACTACATAGCTCTAACAAGCTAAAGGGGTCAGTAAAACCGTGGTGCTCTTGAGTACAGGAGGCCGCCATAGCGGGAAGCTTAGCTCTCTTTGGGTGGTGATCAGGGTTACCCTTGCTGTTCTCTAAGAGCTGGTGGGCCACTTGGTTTGCAGTCATCTCTGTTGCGGATGGTCTTCCACGCTTTTTTTACTGCTGTGGGTCATATCGGTGGATTCAATGAATTCCTGCCATTTCCTTCTTCTGCATTCAGCTATGGTCTTAGTAAGCTTGTCTCCAGCTTCTATGGTATCATCGCAGAAGGGGTCTGTCTGGAATTTATCTATATATTCTAGATACAAGGCCTTTGAGTCGTCTGTGAGGCCTTGGATGAAGTTGGTACGGCAGCCACGAGGGATGTGTCGTCTCGAAGATTCCTTTACCAACTTGATGAAGGAGTCATATTTGCCGGGAGTTGCAAAGAGGTCCTTGATGGTGGAGTCAAGATCTTCAGCAAACTCTTTCCACTTCGCCTTCTGAGGTTGAAACGACGACGGAAGAGGACAGGTCTAGGAGTGACGACAGCATTTACCCTAAGCCCAATTGGGCGGTGTTGAGTATGGGGGATAGGGTCAAAAACCAGCTTTTCACACTGGTTGGATATGGCGCTTAATTGAGACAAAAGCCAAGTCCGGATTGTAGCCTCTTCGCCATCAACCACTGTTAAAAGATGAAGGGAGCTTAGCATCATGGATGAGGGACAGTTGATGGGAGTCTGCCCAGGTCTCCACGAGTTCACCGTCATCGTTGGTGTCTTGGGATCCCCAAGATGCACTGTGATTGTTAAAGTCACCTATTACGATGTTAATGCCGTTGTCAGTGGCCGTGCTTGGGACATCAAAGGGTATTGCTGGAGGTTTATACACGGAGCTCACACTTATCCCTAACAAGTTGATGGAAAGGATTTCAACATCATTCGTGTCAGACAGGAAGGTGTTATCGACTGTCAGCCTGTGACGAACAAAGATGGCACTGCCATATTTTTCATGTGGTCTTTCTAGGGTAAGGATCATACCCGGGACGCGGGGCGGATGGAGGAGGGACCACAATGGGTTTCCTGTAGACAAAGGATATCACATTGATGATCCTTGCAGACATCTGCTAGAAGGTCTTGTTTGATGCCCGTTAAACCTTCGATGTTAGACGAAATAATGCTCAGGGCCGGTCCTGAAAAGGACCCAAGTGTCTGACCCTGGGCTACGTCAACAGTAGTAGTTTGGAGAGGCATGAAGGTACAATGAGGAAAGGTAATCAGTAAGATAACAGAGTTAGACAGAGAGAGAGGGAGGGAAAGGGGATAGAAAGATTCGCAGACTGGAAAACAGCCTGACAGGGATCGCCGTGTGAAGGCTGTTTCTGTGACCCACACCAATCCTCCCTCAAACAAATGCACATCGTCAAACACGCACCCACACACAGAGTAAACAATTTAATTCACAATTTAAAAATATCCCCATAATATGTTTTAGGGTTTTTTTTTTTACCAAGACCATCACTGAATGTTCATTCATTCATTCATTCAATTCGGTTTATTAAAAAATACTGAAAAAGCAGTCCAAGGACTGATACATTTCAAAATTACAAGTTTTAAAACAACATAAAATATCTAAAATATCGAGTGATCATTAGCTAAAAATATAAACATACAACTACATGTGCATACAATAAAAGGTAGAAACGTAGGGGACAGAGAATGAGGAGATGAAGTGAGAAAAAACAGAGGCATAGAAGATGAGAATAAAGTAGTAAAGAAAAGGAAAAGACAAATTACGAAATGAAATCTTAGAGTACATGCAAATAAAGTAAGTAAATTGTAAAATATGTAAAAGAAGTGTAAGGGACGTAGTAATTCCCTAACAACTGTTTTTGAGTGTGAGTGAGGGTGTGTGTGTAGATTTGGTGAGGGTGTGAGTGTCTATGTGTGTGTATGTGTGCTGGTATGGATGAGATAGGGTATGCATGGTGTATAATGCGTGTGGAGGGTTTATGTGGTTGTTTGTGGTGAGGATGTGGTTGTGTATGTGCTTTGTGTATGTGTAAATGAGGGTACGTGTGGGTGTGTCTTTGTGCGTGCACATAAGGAATAAATTCTCAATTTCTTTATTCTTCACCCAGAACATGGCGCAAGTGAGATCTTCCGGTCTTTTGAAGCTTGTGTGTTATTCAGTCATGCGTGCAAAGATCCAAATGAAAATGGTATTAACATATAGTTTGATTCCAAAAGGCGCTAAATCTACTTTTTGTGTTTCAGAGTTAATCAAGGTTTCTTAATTTACCACTTTGTCTTATCCATTGTAACTTTATTTTGATATATATGATTAGGCCATCGATTTCGATTAATTAAATCATGTTTTTAAAAATCTAGCTTTCAATTTCAATTTTTTAAGAAATTTTTATGATTTCAATTTTCATGGATTTAGCTCCTTTTGGAATAAAACCTCAGTAAAATGTCAATTTTCCTGCATTTAAAGCCTATAAATAAATTAAATTTAACACGAAACATATTAATATTGCTACCAGAGTATAGTTGCATCTTTTCTGATGTATATAATTTGAGAATTAAAAAAAAATTATAGAATTTTCCATCTTTTTTCAAGACCAGGATTTTCGATGTTTTATTCCACAAGGAGATAAATCCAAAACTATTCATAAAAATATTTATGCTAATTATTTCAAAATTTTGCATAGATAATGCAGACTGGTAGTCACAACGTATACTGACTGTATATTGTTAAGTAAAGTGGTTAAATAAACAAATCCTAAATGACCATAGTGGATTTAGCGCCTTTTGGAATAAAACCGTTTTGGATTTAGGTCCTTTTGTAATAAAACACATATTTGTAACCAATTTTTTTCAATCTTGCAACAAAATTTGTTTGATCCTATATGCTGCATTTCATTTCCATGCCTAAGATGCACTTATTTATCCTATAAACTCCATTTCGGTCAAAAGTGGATTTAGCGCCTTTTGAAATTCATTTGCTAGGATGATGACTCTACCAAGACATATTATGAAACCCGAGATTAAATATTCCTACTTTTCACTAGACAACCCAGGCCCGTAACTATGATTTTTACGGGAGGGTTCGAAATCTGCAAAAGTGGACCAAAAGGTACATCGAATTTTTTCACGTCACGCTGGGCGAGCAAAAAGGTACGCGCGATAAGCGGGGGTCAAAAATTTTCTCCCTTCGGCCATCAATCATCAATAAAAGTAGTCTATAGGGGTAGGCTAAGGTCGTTCTTTTTTTTTTCTTCTTCCTTTTTTAATACTTTTCGAATAAGTGATATCAGGAATTGAATTTGTGATATCACAAATTCTATTTCGTGATATCAAAAAAGGGGTTTGTGTAGTAAATGGATAGAAATTATTATAACCCCCTATGTATGTTACCATTACAGATCGGTTTTTTTTTTATTAAGAGGGAAAGAAGGACCCAAAAAAAAGAGATTATTCTCAAGCAGATAATCTGATAGTCTTGAGAAGACGATACGCTCGAGGATCTTTGACAAAAATGGAAGATTCGACACAGGCCGATAATTCTGAAAAGCCTCAGGATCAAGGGATGGCTTCTTTAACAAGGGCTGGATGTAAGCTAACTTCAGTGCAGTTGGAACCGAAGCCTGTTGAAGACTCAGGTTGACAATGCTGGCTATTGCACGTGCAAAAACTTGAGCACACTCCTTCACCAAGACAGTTGGAATCGGATCCAAGTCACAGGACTTAGGTTGCATACTACGAAGAAGACTCTCGATCTCAGCCGCTGTTGTAGGCTCAAAGGATAGCAGAGACGCAGAGGTTTGTCTCAATGAAGGACGAGTAACATCTGTAGGCAAATTACTGCAAATCTTACTTATCTTCGATTCAAAGAACTGCATGAAGAACTGTGCCAAACTTTGATCATTAACACAATTCGGAAGAGGCGATGACTTCCTGCGATTTAGAAGATGGTTAGCAACACTAAAAGCCGTTTGGAGTTATTATCTGTTCATTTTGTTTGTGGCGAGGAGTGACCTTTCCAACTAAGGTTCAGTCGCAACCATAATCGAAATTGATTACCCCCGCCCCCGATTTGTTACTGTTACGTTTTAGTTATACATCATAAGCGTAAAAGAATTTAATTAATTAAGTGTAAATGTAAAGGATAAATAAAGAAATATAAAATAAAAGATAAAAGATTAAGTTCGTTATTATCAGGCCCGTAATTAGGGGGGGGGGGTTCGGGGGTTCAAACGAAACGAAACCCCGAGCAAAGGTCCGCTTGACTTCATCCTTTATGATGAATAAAAATTAGGCTAATAGTGACTAAAAAGAATTTAATTGTAAACAAATGTTTATGAGGAAGAACAAAATGTAAAGGATGATGAAGAGGGAAAGAAGGAAACTAAAACGTAACAGTGAAAATCGGGGGCGGGGGTAATCAATTTCGATTATGGTTGCGACTGAACCTTAGTTGGAAAGGTCACTCCTCGCCACAAACAAAATGAACAGATAATAACTCCAAACGGCTTTTTAGTGTTGCTAACCATCTTCTAAATCGCAGGAAGTCATCGCCTCTTCCGAATTGTGTTAATGATCAAAGTTTGGCACAGTTCTTCATGCAGTTCTTTGAATCGAAGATAAGTAAGATTTGCAGTAATTTGCCTACAGATGTTACTCGTCCTTCATTGAGACAAACCTCTGCGTCTCTGCTATCCTTTGAGCCTACAACAGCGGCTGAGATCGAGAGTCTTCTTCGTAGTATGCAACCTAAGTCCTGTGACTTGGATCCGATTCCAACTGTCTTGGTGAAGGAGTGTGCTCAAGTTTTCGCACGTGCAATAGCCAGCATTGTCAACCTGAGTCTTCAACAGGCTTCGGTTCCAACTGCACTGACGTTAGCTTACATCCAGCCCTTGTTAAAGAAGCCATCTCTTGATCCTGAGGCTTTTCAGAATCATCGGCCTGTGTCGAATCTTCCATTTTTGTCCAAGATCTTCGAGCGTATCGTCTTCTCAAGACTATCAGATTATCTGCTTGAGAATAATCTCTTTGACAATTGCCAGTCTGCTTATCGGCCGCATCGCAGTGTCGAGACTCTGCTCGTCAACTTATCAAATGACATCTTGAGAGACATGGATGATGAGAGAATTACTGTCCTCTTACTCCTCGATTTATCTTCAGCATTCGATACTGTCAATCATACAATTATATTAAACACTCTGAGATCTCTTGGTGTTGATCGAAAAGCTCTTGATTGGTTTAAGTCATACTTATCTGAAAGGTATCAAGTTGTTTGTATTAATAATTCAAAGTCTGATCCTGCTAGGTTAGTTTGTGGTGTCCCACAGGGATCAGTTGGAGGCCCGACCCTTTTTTCACTTTACTTGGGTGGTCTTAAACAGATTTTAAGACATCACTGTTTTAACTATCACTGTTATGCAGATGATATCCAGATGTATAGTTCATTCTTACCTAGCCAGGCCAATGTCATAGATGTTGTTAAAAAACTTGAAGCTTGTGTCCGAGATATTAATATATGGATGAGTAGTAATTCTTTGAAGTTAAATGAGGCAAAATCTGAGCTACTGTTTATTGGCTCTAAGGCTTCATTAGATAAGATAAATCTTCCGTCTTTGAGAATTGGTAATGTGGATATTGTATTAACCAAATCATGTAGAAACCTTGGAGTTTTGTTCGACTCCACTATGTCCATGTCTGCCCAGATCCCTGCTGTGTGCAGATCTGTAAGGTATCAATTACGTAATTTAGGCATCATCCGCAAGTATTTGACTCGTTCGGTAACAGAAAAGATAGTGCGTGCTGTAATATCGTCTCGGCTTGACTTTGGTAACTCACTGTTGTTTCAACTTCCACAATCTCAACTCTCAAAATTACAGAAATTGCAGAATTCTGCAGCTCGTATTGTTACCCTTACTAGACGCTTTACTTACATAACTCCAATTTTGTCCTCACTTCATTGGTTACCTATCGAATTTCGTATTGCATTTAAGTTGTTATTGCTAGTTTTTCATTGTATACATGGATCTGCCCCTGAGTATAATGTTAAATTGTTGATGCCTTACAATCCTCCTCGACGTCTCAGATCTTCAGACTCGAAATTACTTGTTGTTCCAAAATCTAAGAAATCATGGGGGGATCGTTCTTTTGCACATGCTGGTCCTTTTCTGTGGAACCAATTGCCACAACACATTCGTAATATTACAAATGTTGAATGTTTCAAAACTGCACTCAAATCTCATCTGTTCAAAATTGCCTTCAAGTAGTTTCCAGTCATTTTCTTTCATTGCGTGTTCATTTATTCTTATATATGTATCACCATCCTCTCCATGTTAGTTTTTCCTCTCCAGCGCTTTGAGCACATGATTAATGTGGAGACAGCGCTTAAGAAATACTCTATATTATTATTATTATTATAAATACGAAATGAAAACAGAAAGAAGAGAAAAGCACAGAACTAATCATTATAACTATATTGCTGTACCATTTATATATCTAAAGCCTGTGAATGGGGATTATTAGAAAAGCTTGAGTTGAGATCGTAACCATATGAATCTCTATAGTGATCCTACATTTAAAAAAAAATTATAATAATGAAACTGATAATGAGAGTTATGACAATAAAATGATAATGATGAATCATTATTATTATTATTATGAATATTATTGAAATCAGTAAGCACAAGAAGGATTTACAAAGAACATAAAGGTTGCAAAATAGAAATAAATACATAAGTAAATAAGAAGATTTGTAAAAAAAGAGAAAGTTATAGATTTATAAAAAAATAAAATAAAACAAAATAAAATAAAATAGAAAAACAAAAGAGAATGGGAAAAGGGGAGTCTAGAGCGGGGAAAATCCGAAGGTGGGGAAGAAGGCATGAAAAGAAGGAGAAAAGGGAATCAGGAAAAATGATATAATATATAAGCTTGAAAAATTCATAGAAACGGAATATATGACACAAATCTGAACTTCATCGTAACAACAAAAGATCTAGCCCAGCCACATACATAAAAATAAGTGCGTATTTTGCATACAAAAACAACCTAAATCCGCATGACAAAATATGAATAATTCATGAGCTTTTGTGCCCCCGGATCGGCGGCATGACTATAGGCCTACTACACGCATATCGCCGCCCTAGAAAGGTATGAACATGCAGTACCATCGCGGATACAAACGCACCGCTTATTGGCTGTTAGTGTTTATCGATGAAAATAGGCCTCTCACCGTCCTTAGCAACCACGCTCCATTGATCTCTATCAAAAACCCTTCGTCCACAGCGTGTGGGCCGGGGTACGGTCCCTTCGTCTCCAACCGGTTAAAGCTAGTCCGTCAAGCTTGATGCTCGTCCGTCGACTTGATGGACTAGGTCAATGAAAGTAGGTAGGTATCTTTGGTTTACCTATTAGAATGACCGACTAGCTTTTGATACACATAGACGAATGTCGTTTCAATGCACCTTCTCTATTTATTCCGAGCATAATCAATTGGATACATTCTCAAACCAGGAACTTCCTGCTCAAACAAAGGTTGTTTTGGCTTGCCAATTTTCAATCTTCAATTACATGCTAATTGAATACCCTGTTACTATAAAACCCAAGAACCCGGTCTATTCTTACAGATTGCTGGTGAATGCCCGGCTTAGCAACAGCAGGATAGAAAGTGGATAGGAGTACAATCGACATTCTCAAACAAAGGTTGTTTTGGCTTGACAATCTGAAAGCTTACGATAGATACATAACATCAATCGTCAATCACGACTAGTATGCAATTCACAAGTAGGTTCAAAATATTGTCCATTCATTAATTACAGGCTAATTGAATACCTCATTACTATAGAACCCAAGAACCGTCTATTATTACAGATTGCTTGTGAATGCCCGGCTTACAAACAGCAGTGAATAGAAGGTGGACAATCGATTGAATAACATGCGCATTGCGCAACGGACATTACGATTAGTTCCATTATCTGTATGTGAATTCCATTTAATGAGAAAACTGTATAGACGCAGTTTCGATATGTACCCCGTAAAGCTTAATATTTATAATGGCGATCTCCTTCGTGTGTGACATGATTGTGTGAGTACTATTTTTGAATTCCTTATGTTTCAGTTCACAGATAGCGTTATTTTTTCACATAGATTAATGCTATAATCACCAATCACTACGACTAGCTTTTATGCTAGTCCGTTAAACTAGTCGGTCATGACAGACTAGCTTTAAAATTAGTCCGTCGTGACCGACTAGCTTTAAAGCTAGTCTGTCTTGACCGAGTAGCTTTTTTGGAAAGCTAGTCCGTCGTGACCGACTAGCATTAAAAGTAGTCCGTCTTGACCGACTAACCTGACGGATTAGCTTTCAAGCTAGTCCGTAGAGACGGACGAGCTTTAAAGCTAGTCCGTAATAACCGGGTTGTGTTGAAGGAAAGTTTAATAGTCCGTCGTAACCGACTAGCATAAAAGCTAGTGGGTCTACAAGTATAGGTTTTCAATGTGTGTTAGTACTCTTTTTTGAATTCCTTATTTTTCAGTTTATAGATAGCGTTATGTTTTTCACAAAGATTAATGCTATAATCACCAACGCGAAACAAATTCTGTCTTGTCAAATTAATTTATAAATTGTGTGGATGTACAACAATAATAACAATCTTATCAAATAATGAAAATTGAATTCTAAGTCTAATAATGAATATATGTGCCACTATTTCTTTTAGATTACTTGTCAGTATCTGAAAGAACAGAATATAGGATAAGAGGCACGACTTTGGGATTACTGAGGTGGCTCTCAAGAAAGGTAAGCGTAGAAAGAAAATGCTAAAACAGGCAGGCCAACAGCAACAAAAAAAGGAATGATGAAGCAAGTCATTGGCAGCGACCCCGGGGGAACAGGGGGGCATTTCCCCCTCGATTTTTTCTGGGGGATCGTCCCTCTCGATTTTTAAAGTGATCAGCTAGTGAAGCTAATAAAGAGGAAAAATATATGTTAAATATAATGCTAAATGTTCTTTTAAGGCAAAATTGTCGGTGTTTCCGGTCCCCCCCCCCCCCTCCAAGTTGTGATATGAAAGCGACGCCTTTGAAGCAAGCATAAGTATTAGTCAAAACGCATATTATTAGATTTATGGATTGCATCTAACTTGTTTGTTTGTTTTGGCTGGGCTTCAATGTAATTATTTCATATTTGATTTTCCAAATTAAATCTCAACATCATATTATTTGATAATTACCAGAATGTTAACTAATGATGCCTCCTGTAATAATTCCTGTCTTCTGATTTATAATATCATCAAAATAAAATGCTTTTGCAGTGATGAGGTTTACGGTTCACCATGTGGTTAGTCCTAAAAAGGACTGTTTGAGAGAGTAGAAGAGGAAATGAAGAGTTACAGAAAGTAGAAAATTGATAGGCGAGATAGAGAATAGAGAGTAGAATTAGAGGTAATCTTTCGTGATTTAGTCCTGAAAAGGACTGTAAACCAGTTGAGAAGACGAGATGCGAGGAAGGCTTGAGTAGTAGTAGAGAGCACTCTCTACTACTACTCAAGCCTTCAACGCCACTCGACTCAAACAGATTAAGAAGTTCGATAGACTCAACTCTCGACAACCAAACCCTACCAATATCCAGCAAGCCTCCAAGCCACCCAAGGACACCGTCATCAACCTTAGCCGACGTCAGCTCTCCGACACCGAACACAAGGTACTCTTTCTAGGCCTCAACTTCGCCATCGCCCCAAAGAAAGTCCCGTTCTCCGACATCATCCAGCAGGTAGAACCCAAACTCCGTTTCCTCTCCAAAGCAGCCGCCGACGACATCCGACTCAAAGTCTCCCTAGCCCTCTCCGACGCCAAGCCTCCCAGACCCAACATCACCAAAGCTGAACGCTCTGCCATCAAGGACCTACGCAACAACGACTCAATCCACATCCTTCAAGCAGACAAGGGCAACGCCACCGTCATCATGGACAAAGAAGACTACAACAAGAAGGAAGATTCAAGACCTCCTAGACGACACCAGGACCTACACCTACTAAGCCACTCTACTTCCAACTCAGATTTTCCTCCGCCACCTGCCCCATTCTCTTCGGCCAACCCAAGATACACAAGCCCCTCAACCCACTTCGACCCATCATCTCCACCAGAAGATCACCGTGCTATAACACCGCTAGACATCTTGCCACCATACTTCAGCCTCTCGTTGGACTCTCAGAACACCACATCACCAACTCCCAGCACTTCGTAGACATTATCTCCAAGACTCAGATCAGCCCTTCAGATACTATGGTAAGCTTTGATGTTGTCTCTCTCTTCACCAGCGTTCCTGTTACAGAAGTCTGCGACATCATCAAACAACGCCTCATCTCAGACTCAGACCTCAACACAAGAACCAAGCTCACTCCGGACCAAATCCACGACCTTCTCCTCACCTGCCTGAACTCCAACTCCTTCAAGTGGCGCACCAACTTCTACAAACAACTCCAAGGAGCAGCTATGGGATCACCCCTCTCCCCCATTATCGCCAACATCTTCATGGAACACTTCGAGACTCAAGCACTCAAGACCACCGACCCGACCCTCTCTCTGGCTTCGATACGTCGACGACACCTTCGTCGTCTGGCCCCACAGCAAACCTGAACTCAACCAATTCCTCAACCACCTCAACGAGCAACATCCAGACATCAAATTCACCATGGAACTCCAACATGATGACTCCATCTCCTTCCTCGACGTCCTAGTTAAGACTACTCCCAGCGGATTTCCATCTCACCAAATCTACAGGAAGCCTACCCACACCGACCGCTATCTTCACTACCGCTCCCACCACCACCCATCCATCCTGCAATCGGTACCCAACACCCTCATCAGACGAGCCTACCAAGGTCTTGATACCGTCACACAAGTTTTTCATACTGAAAGGTTTTGTCATGTCTGATGGCTCTTTGAAGCATCTTAGGGAAGCTTCGCTCTCCTGGAATGGTGATCAGTATCAGTTCCCTGACTGGTCACAAGGAGCTGGTGGCAACTGGTTAGCAGTGACTTTCGGTCTTGGTTGGGTTTTTGTCATTTCCCAGAATCCGAATTTCTTTCCTGGCTTTCCTACTGCTGTGGGTCATATCCATTGACTGGAAAAATTCTTGCCATTTTCTATGTTGACTTTCCATAATTACAGTGGTAGGTACTCACCACATTCCGGTGCGTCAACACTGAAAGAGTCACTGTGAAAGCGTGTTACATACTCATAGTAAAGAACCTTGGAGACATAAGACAGGCCTGGTGTATAGCTTCTGCAGCAGGCTGGGATGCTTTGTCTCGAGGACTTCTTGATCATCTCTACAACGGTGTCATAGTTAGAAGGGTAGGAAGGTCTTGAATGTCATTATACAGATCTAATGAAAACTGTTCCCACATTGCCTTCTTCAAGACAGTGGAAACGGCGGCGGAAGGGAACTGTGTGATGTACATAGCTGCGTTCACTCTAACCCCGATCGGTTGCTATTAGGTGTGCGGATTTGGGTCAAGCACGAGTTTCTCATATTGGTTGGCAATTGTTGGTGGATAGAAACACCAGGTCAGGGTTGTATCCACTTCTCTATCGTCTGCTAATGAAAGAAGCGGGGAACTTTGCGTCATGAGTGAGTGCCATGTGACTTGTATCTGCCCAGTTTTCGGAGAGGTCGTCGTCTTCATTTGTTTCCCTATATCCCCATGTAACATGATGGATGTTGAAGTCTTCAATAGCCACATTGATAATGGTCTTCAGATACTTCATGGGGGATGTTAAGATTTTAGTTTGAAGTTTATAGGCAGAGCTTGCACAGATTCCTATAAGCATGATAAGCTTAATGGTGATAACTACAATGTTGTCTGTATTACAGGAATTGTCCACAGATAGTCCAGTATGCACACAAATTGCGCTCTCGTACTGGTCATGTATTTTCTCAATTATTAGAGTCATTCCAGGGATGCGTGGACAAGTACCCGAAGGCCCACGATGTGTCCTCCTGGAGGCAGAGAACGCCGCACGTGTGCATTATATTTCTCACAAAACCACAAATATCATACTTGCAACTTGTGATCAAACTAAAACGCTCATTTGTACAAAGTGATGATCCAATTAAGGAGATAAATATATTTGACAGACATTTTAATGTTTAAAAAAATAAATCAAATATTTAAAAACTGAATAAAAATGGTTTAACCCTAAAAGGGCCAGGGCATAATCAGCCCCCCCCCCCCTCGACATTTCGCGCGGTCATGTCGCTGGAAAAAAAAAACGCGCTCCGCTCATTTATGACTTTTTTCTTTAACATCTTACGCAACTTTTAAAACTGTTTTGAGCAAAATTGACCTTACGGTTCGGAAGTTGCGCTACATTATGTAATGCAGCGCAGGCTCAAAAACAAGAGATTTTCTCTATTTGGGTACAAAACATATGGGAAATGGCTTTTCATACTAAAATCACATTTCTGTATTTAGAATATGGTTATTAGCCATTTTTTTAGTTTCGTATATTCTGTATTCTGAACAAAAAATAAATAAAATACAAAAAAAAAACATAAGAAATTCCCAAAACTATAAAATACAAAAGAAATTGAATTAGATACCGGATTTTTTTTCCACGTACAATCGTTAGGAATGCTACAAAGAATTTCTACACCAAGAATTACCATTCTAGGAACCTTATTTAATGATTTAGAGCAAAAAGTATGATTTCATGCATAAATTAACATAATCAATTAATTGAAAAACATATTATTTAGGAAAAACAAACTATACAGTCTTGTAGATTACATCGCACACTACTATTGTGCAAATTTTTGCGGGGCTAGCGCGATCGGCGGCCGAGATCTAAAGGGGGGCGTAATCAGCCCCCCCCCCCTCGTCTTTGAGATGGCAAAATTAACCCGACCTTTTTAGGGTTAAGGGGGAATTTGTCTTCCATTTTGTGTGATATTGAATGTGGCTGGTGTTTAGGCAACACAATCTGCCCTAAGTCGGGAGAAAATGAGACCTATCATTGAGTAATACACATTTTTCAATTTTTTAAAATAAAGGGCGCTATAAACAAATATGCAAATTAGCTTGACATTTATGTCATGCGACATAATAAAACAATATTTAGTAAAGTTCCCAGAGAAATGCAGACATTATTAAGCTGACTAAAAGTGTAGATTTACACATTTTTAGAGGGGAAATCTGTATTTTGGCGGTCATTTTGTATGACGTCAAATATCTCAAAATGCTCAATGCTGACAGAGTGTCAGCAATCGGTTTGTTGATTTTGAAGGTTACGGCAATCATAATCCGTTGAAAGAAAAACTATAGACGCCAAAACAAGATACATCGAATTGGCTTGCAACGATCGTCTGCGTTCGCGGAGCGGGGGTGGAGCGGGGATGGCCGCACCCTTTCGTGAACACCGGGGGGGGGGGCTTTCTCGAAAGGGTTGGGTTGAGGGAGGGAGAAAAATTAACGCACCCATTCGGGAACACCGGGGGGGGGCTTTTCTCGAAAGGCCGTGTTTAGTAGTGTTATGAACCAGTCGTTTTTATGAAATTATTCATTAAATAATAACAATATAATATCAATATACACTGTCCGTCATAAAGGTGAATATGCTTTTGCCGCTATAGCGACATGATTTTGCTCTGACTTTAATTTCTCTAATATGTTGTCCCTGCTTTTTTTTTTGGGGGGGGGGCCTGGCTATATCTTAGACATTCTCTCAACCCTTCACGTGGACCTTTTTCCAAACAAGTTTTTGTCGACCCCCGTGATGCCCATTTTTGTCATTTTTTTCTCATTTTGGGGCCCCTTTTTGTTTTCCCGGCCGATCAAGCCCCCCTCAGTCCTACCCCCAGGAAACGCAGCTGAGGTGTATTGTTTTATATTGTTCTTTAAGTTAAATCTATATTTCTGGGGACAGGCTTAGGTCTCTTATTTAGGGGAGGGGTTGAAGTAAAAAACGAGATTGGTGAAAATTCGGAATATTTTATTCCATCTTTATGCTGAAAACAAAAGAAATGAAAAACCACCTTTAACCCTTAAATATCATCATTTTCCCCTTAAATGTTGTTTAGCCTTGATGACAAGGCTGTAGATAGTCATTATTGATAATATTTTATTTTGATTTATGTTTGGTTGAGATTTTACAATGCAATTTAGGGAAGATAGAAATTTCCATAGTGTAAAAATGAATAAAATGAATGTTGAACCCCAATCAAAATAAATTTTGACCCCTCCCCTAGACAAAAGGGTCGAGCCTGTAACCATAAATCTATAATTAATTTAAAGAACAATAAAAAATCTCCACCTCAGACGTGTTTCCTTGGGGTAGGACTGAGGGGGCCTTGATGGGTCGCGTGAACTAAAAAGGGCCCCAAAAATAAGAAAAAATGACGAAAATGGCCATCTTCTGGGGGTGACAAACATTTTTGAAGAAAAATCCCCGGGAAGGGTTAAGGGAACGTCCAAGATATACCCAGGATCCCAGAAAGTAAATGCGGTGACAAACACATTCAAGAAATAAATAACGGAGCAACATATTGTCGATTAAGCCAGAAAAAAATATTCCACCTTTATGACGAACAGTGTATTATAACAGGAAAAATAGAGGAGAGCTTGCATTTTTTGTTGTTGATATTGAAGTTCATAATTTTAGACCCCCCCCCCCCACCCCTCCCACCCCTAAGCGGCTATAGCCCGATAGTCCGCTGGTCCGATAGTCCGCGGCTGCGCTGCGGGTCCGGTAGTCCGCGGGGGGGGGGTAGTGTTCGTTATTCCGAAGGTTCGTTATTCCTAGAATAGAAAAGGTTCATTATTCCAAAAATAGAGCAAGGTTCGTTATTCCGAAAATAGAATAAGGTTTGGTTTTCCGATAATAGAATAAGGTTCGTTATTTTGAAAATAGAAAAGGGTTCGTTATTCCGAAAATTGAGCTATTACTGCCTGAGCGAATGGATTAAATTTGTTGGGGACTGTGTTTTGGTCACCAATGAATAACCTCCAGATAAGGGAATTTTTTTGGGGGGGGGGCCGGGGGGGGGAGGGGTGTCATTATTTAACAGCATCTGCTGTTAAATTTTGATTTTCGGAGAATTTATTTCACAAAATTATCAACGGCGACTTCTATTGATAAAGAATTAGTTTCGCTTCTTAAGTCGGGCAGTTTAACAGTCCATAACTAAATAATTTCTTCCACAATTGTTTTCGTTCTGTCTTTATTTAATGAAAAATTTATTTCAGCGGCGAATTCTTCCGGTAAAAAATAATTTTTATTTCTAAAACTAAAGAACTAAATAATTTATTTCGCAATTGTATCCGTTCGTTATTCGTGTGGGGGTGGCTGAAGGGACTTAAAATCATGAATGTATGGCAGGCGCGGATCCAGGATTTTCCAGAGGGGGGCCAACTTTTAAAAAAATCTTGCGAGCGGAGCGAGCAAACGAGCGCGAATCGCGAGTTTAAAACACTCCCCGATATATAGGCCTATACTGATCTAAACGGGAAATTTAAACATTTTTATTTTTACCCCTATGAAAACAAAATAATGAAATATATTAGCAACAAAAAGATAAAAAAATCTGAATATTTTAAACAAAACTTTAGTGGTTTGAATATGTATTTTGAATTGCCACCATGGAACGATTATTACCCCCGTTATAATTACATCAGACGTTGCGAGTGCAAGCTTTGCCATTTAATTCAGGCGCGTATCCAGGATTTCGCACCCCGGGGGGCCCCGACGTGAATTTGGCGCCCCTGTGTACTTTTCAAAATATGCCCCCCCCCCCCCCCCCCCCCCCCCCCCCGCCAGGCAAACATAGGCCTACGGCTTAAATGTATGTTGAAGGATTTTGAATAATAATTTTTTTTTTTTTTTTTTTTTTAATAAATACTTGCCAATGGTGAGTTCATGGAAAAGAATTTCTAGGCATATGAGGTATTACCGCTATAGATGAAAATACGAATATTTCTAAATACGAGCGCGAAGCGCGATCAGATTTTTCCCCCTCTACTTTACGATCAGAAAGCAAAAAAATCTAAGCAATTAGGGGTATTAATTTTGTTTAGCTCTTCATCAGAATATCATATGAACGGGAGCAGTAATTTGTCCATCAAAACGATTTGAAAGCAAGCTATATACAAATCATGCGAAATTTGTCCATCAAGTAATGTGAAATCAAACAAATGTTTATTGATGTTTTGTTGTTAAGAATCCTCATAATCTGGTTACAAGAAAGAAAAAAATAGGCGAGCGAGACTCGCGAGCAGAATTTTGATGTACCGGAATGATCTCTGAAAACGTGACATTTTATGCATTCCTCAGGAACACAATGTAATAACTCTTTGGAAAATGAAGCGAGCGCGAAGCGCTATCGAAAATTTTGCTCTATGTAGGCCTAATAGAGACCTGAAGTTTAGGATCAATTTGGCCTCCATAATTTAAAGACCGTATGTTGCCCAGTAATTTTACATGATTATGAAAGAGAGATGAATATCTATCTATCTAGCTGCTTATCTATCCTTCTGCTTCCCTCCCTAAGTTTAAGATAAATTTGGCACCCCTAAGTCTCAGGTCAATATGGCGCCCCTACATTTGAGCTCAATCTGGCGTCCTTTAATTTAAGATCGATTTGGCACCCCTTAACTTCAGGTTAAATCAGCGCCCTTAAGTCTCAGGTCAATTCAGCGCCCCTTAAGTTTCAGATCATTTTTGCGCCCCTACATTTGATCTAAGTTTGGCGCCCTTACGTTTAAGATCATTTTGGCGCCCCTCTAGGTTTAAGTTCGATTTGGCGCCCCCTAAATTTAAGGTCGATTTTGCGCCCCTAAGTTTAAGGTCGATTTTACGCCCCTCCTAAATCTAAGGTCGATTTTGCGCCCTTAAGTTTAAGGTCGATTTGGCACCCCATCTAAGTTTCGGGTCAATTTGGCGCCCCCACGTTAAGCTCATTTTGGCGCCTCTCTAATTTTAAGTTTGATTTGGCGCCCCACCCTAAATTTAAGGTCGAATTAGAGCCGCTAAGTTTAAGGTCGATTGGCGTCACACCTATGTTGATGGTCAATTTGGCGCCCCTATGTTTAAGCTCAATTTGGCGCCCCTTAGTTTAAGGTCCATTCGGCACCCCTAAGTTTATTGGCGTTGCTTAGTTTACTGTCGATTTGGCGCCCCCTTCCCCTCCCCTTTTTTAATTTGGCGCCCTTACTTAGTTTAAGTCGATTCGGCGCCCCTAAGTTTAATATCAATTAGCGCCTCCTCAGCTTCAGGTCAATTGGCGCCCCCATCTACATTTCGGGTCAATTTGGCGCCCTACGTTTAAGCTCAATTTGGCTCCCCCGTAGTTTAATGTCGATTTGGCGCCCCCCCCCCTAAATTTAAGGTCGATTTTGCGCCGCCTATAAGTTTAAAGGTCGATTTGGCGCCCCTTAGTATACTGTCGATTGGCGCCCCTAAATTTAAGGTCGATTCGGCGCCCCTAAGTTTAAGGTCAATTTGGGGCATATCAATTCTACTCCACGTGAAATGTAAATCTAACGTATGACATTAAATCTTAACATAAAGACGCGTCCATTATTTGAGGAGGGGAAACGCAACATTACATCATGAGTTTAGTGGAAATACATGCAGCTGAGCCGCGCAGAAAATTATACAGCTCTACATTAATGTCAACAAAACCCGCGCTAACGGCGGGGAAGCGACCGATTGACAACTGCATGCAATTATTACTTAGCTACAAAAACTCGCCTAAGAAAACTTCCCTGTCGGTAAAATGGAATTGTCAGTCGATCCGTTCGAGGAAATTAGTCATGGACAAGAAATAAAATAATTGAACTTTTATCATAGTTTTCGTAGGTAGATGCTTCAGACCAGATTGGGAAAATACATTTGGCAAGCCTAATAACACCATTGTGCTAAAGTTGTAATCAGAATCTTTATTTCACATAGATTTATGTTCTAACGATTTGTTATATAATAGTGATCTTGTCACATCTTGCGAAGACGCGTCCACATGCGATATGCATGTGATATGCGGAAATATTGACCCATCGAGTAAGATTCATTTGTGATAATGTTCAAAGTGACAGAACTTTTTTTTAACCAATCGAAATAAATGTACCAATATTTGGAAAGCTGAGAATTCAAAGCTTCTAAAAACTGCTTGATCATTAAGGTGTAATATAATTATGCGTAATCGAGGAAGATGACTATGCAGCGTATGAGCTATTTTGAGAGCAAAATTGGCCATATTGTACAGGAATTTTATCTTACTAGGATTTCGATTGACACAGTGACAGGACTTTTTTCCCTTTGCAAAGTTATTCCTATTTTTGAAAAATTCAGACTCTTAGCGTACTTATTCAAGTTGATCATTTCTTTGAAAGGTAGTTGCTCGCCATAATCAAGAAAACAAGTGAAAAACTGTCGCAAAATACAAAAGTCTATGGCCGCGTTCGCTTTGCGTAGAGTGATAGCGCCCTCTTTCCCCTTAAGTTTACAACTAGAATTGATATGCCCCTTGAGTTTACTAATCGATTTGGCGCCCCCTAAATTTACTGTCGATTTGGCGCCCCCCCCCTTAATTTTAAGTCGATTTGGCGCCCCTAAGTTTAGGGTCAATGTGGCGCCCCTTAGTTTACTGTCGATTTGGCGCCCCCCTAATTTTAAGGTCGATTGGCCGCCCCTTCCCCCCCCCCTCCTCTCCTTTTTTCCCTTCCTCTCCTCTCTCTTCTCTCTCTTTTTTTTTTTTTTTTTTTCCTTTTTTTTTCTTTCTCCCTCTTTTATCCCTTTTTCCCTTCCTCTTTCCCTTTTTCCCTTTCTCTTTTTTTCCCCTCCTTTTTTCTTTTTTTTTTTTTTCTTCTTTTCTCCCTTTTCTTCCTCTTTCGGCGCCCCCTGCGCGCGCCCCCCCGGGGGGCCCGGCCCGTAAAGCCCCCCCCCCCCAGAATACTCATTCAATTCAATTCATTTATTTCTCCACAATAATAAAAGTACAATATGTACGTTGCATATATACAAACAAAATTAAAACATATACAATAATATACAATAACATTGGAAATGAGAAAACTGAACAATTATTACGATGTGATGAAATAGAAAAGACGTTATTACTGCGGAGGGAGCCAACTGGAAGACAGAAAAAGTCTTAAAGCGTTGGCACCCAAACATGTAAAATACATTGAGGTAACTATCAAATATTACGTTAAATATAAAGAAAGGGAGAACAAAACAAATAAAGAAACAACAACAAAATGATAAGGAAACTCTACTAAGGTTGTGCTCGATTAAGGGATGTATCTATCAAGTGTCTTTTTAATTTTCGTTTAAAACTTGGAGTGACACTGAGTTTTTTATTTCATTGGTAAAGAACTCCACAGTTTTGGGCCGGTAAAACAGAGAGTGGATTTTGCATAGGATGTACGTATTTTGGGAAAGTGAAAATTATTAGAAGATCGAGTTTGATAAGAGTGGATACTTGCATTAATAGGAAATAAATCAGTAATATAATGAGGAAGTACATTGTTTTTACATTTATACATGAACATACCAGTTTGTAGTTGAAAAATATCGTAAATACTTAGTACTTTAAGTTTATGTAATAACGGAGCAGAATGAGCGATATACGAGGATTTTGATATTAGACGAATTGCTTTTTTCTGTAGTTTAAAACTCTATCAGAATATGACTTAGGACATCCAGCCCAATTTATATTGCAGTATGATATGTGAGGTAAAAATAAGGTATTGTAGATAGTAGAAGAATTTTTTCGGGTAACAGATTGCGCAGGCGGTATAAAATACCAACAACTTGAGAAACTTTAGAACAAACATCTTCCAAATGATATTTCCATGACATAGATTCATCAATATGACACCTAAAAATTTGGTATGATTTGTATGTAATAATGAGATTTATCCATTTTGATTTTTATATCTTAAATATCATAATTCATTTTGCTAAAAATCATAAAGCTAGTTTTGGACATATTAATAATTAACTTGTTACATCTTAACCATTGGTACACATTTTCTAATTCTTTGTTAAGCGTTCTATTAATAAAGGGAATGTTTTTAGGGTAAAAAAATACTTGTATCGTCAGCAAACTGTATAAAATTTAGTATATTTGATGAACGCTGGATATCATTAATGTAAATCAGAAATAGTAATGGGCCAAGGATAGAACCCTGCGGGACACCACAAACAATATTTAAAATATTGAGTTCGTATAATTTATTGTTACAACTGTTTTCTATTGCTAAGATAATTTTCAATCCATTCATTGGGAACACCTCGTATGCCACAATGATATAATTTTTTCATTAAAATATTATGGTCTATAGTGTCAAAGCTTTTGACATATCTAGAAAGACACCTACTGTTGTATTTTTATTTTCAATGGAGTTTGTAATATCTTGGGTATTTTTTGTGATCGCTAATGATGTTGACAGGCCTTCTCTAAATCCATACTGAGTATTATTTAATAAGTTATGAGTACATAAAAACCTGGAAATTCTGTTGAAAACACATTTTTCGATTATCTTGGAAAAACAGTAAGTACAGAAATTGGCCTATAATTAGACATATTATCTTTTGATCCGGATTTAAAACTGGTATAACCTTAGCTACTTTGAGATTATCTGGAACAATGCCAGTCGACAATGATCTGTTAAAAATTTGACACAATGGTTTACAAATAAAAGGCATTACTTTCTTTACACACTTTAACATCTATGTGGTCAAAACCAGAAGAGGTATCATTTTTAAATTTGTCAACTATTGATATAATCTCACCTTCAACAATCGGTTGAAAGAACATTGAAGAAGAACAAGGTTTGAAAGATATTCCGAAAAATGTTTTTGAAACATATCATTGGGATCATCTAATTTTTTTTGTAAATTAGGGCCTATCGAAATGAAATATTTATTAAATTCGTTAGCCATTTCCTTTGGATGGATACATCATTGTTGTTATGTATAATTTTGGAAGGCATATTTTTTACTTTTGTTTCTATTCAAACAGAGTATTTATTTCTTTCCAAGTAGCCTTTGAGTCCCCGATAACAGAACAAAATTTGGAATGAAAATATTTTATTTTTGTTTTTTGGATTGCCTTTGTGCATTTATTACGGAATGTTTTATATATTCTTTCATTCGCGAATGTCCGTTCTGAAATGATTTTTTTATATAAAGTTTTCTTTTTTTACACATTTTTTAAGTTCCTTTGTAAACCAAGCCTTGTTTTTCCGATGGTTCATACTTTTTGATTTTTGAGAGGAAAACACTTGTTATATATCTAGAAAAAATACTACAAATTCATTATACATATCATTTACATTTGTAACATGAATATTCCAGTCAAGGTCCTTTAAATTTCTACAAAATATTGCAATATTATAATCATTGACTACACGTTTAAAGTTGTTTACATCATTGAGTTATAAAATATACACCTTGGAGAAATCACACTAAATATAGGTAAATGATCACTAATGTCTCCAAAGAGAATACCACTTTCATTCACCGTATCTGGCTTATTTGTAAAAATGTTGTTATTAATGTAGCAGAATCTTTTGTTATGCGGGTGGTTTATTGATAACTGGGTAAAATGAAAAAGAACAAAAAAGATCTGTAATTCATTATTGATAAGATCACCCTCAGATGATAAAAGATTTATATATTATAATCTCCAAAAAAGTAACAAAACATAGAACGAGGAATATGTTGGAGAGTATTTTGTAAAACATTCAGAAAATTATTCATTGTTGACCAGGTGGTCTATATATACAACCGATAATAACATTCTCATTCATTTTCAAAAATATAGCTTCACAATATTCATTGTTAATATTGAGATTATGCATTATACTGTATTTTAAATTATTCAATATAAAAAACCAACGCCACCACCGGTCTATTTTCTCTTTCCTGGCCAATAAAAATGTAATTATTAAGTTGACATAGATTAGGATCTGATTTTTTTAACCACGTTTCCGACAAAGCAATATACTAAATTGTCTATCAAAATCATTTAAATATAGAGATATATTATCAAAATTTTTCGTTAAACTACGACAGTTAAAATGTATAATTGACATATTGTTTTTGCATCAAACCTGAGAAGCATTCATTAAATTTTCCAACTGTGAAATATGTAGATTCTCCAAAAATATTTGCATCATCTGACATCATAAAACTTCACCATGATGTCGAGCAAAACACTTCGTACACACAAGATAATAAAAAATAGTAGAGTTTCGTAAGAAATGAATCATCAAAAGAAATTAAGGAATACATATTGACATTATTGATTAACAACAAAAATTATAGTACAAGAAATTCCAGTAAATTCAAATTCTATCTAAGAGCAGTGACAGTTCTGGAATGTATCATTGCTCAAATATTCATAACCTAGAAAAATGGACAAAACGAAGCTACAAAGTCACTGTATAACATGAAAAAAATGTTGTTTTGATTAACGCAAGTAATATAATATCAAACATTCAAAATATTAAAAAAAATATTGCAGCCTGGCTCACTTCTGGGAGAGAACTCACGGCGGGTCAGACAAGAGAACCGGATAATCCAGCCTCCTAAAAAGACAGAATAGTCACTCCTTTCTCTCCCAGAAGTGAGCAAAGCATAGACAGATATTTAAACATGTCATCGTTATATCAAATCTAGATCTTGTGCGCAGGTTATAAGTTTTTTTGTAGTCTTTCCCCCAGTCGCAGGGAGTAGGGCAATAACCCTACCGTCTGACGTCCAGGCAGACAGAACCTTCGCGCAGTCTTTTGTTTTGCGTAAGAGGGCAGCATTTGCCTTGGTGAGGTCTTCATCGATACCAAGTTTTTTTCCTTTGAGTTCACGTCGATTAAGGATAATTGACCTCCTCATTCGATAACTAACAAATTTCACAATAATCGGGCGTGGACTGGGTTCCTTGGAGTCATTGGGATTAGGATTGGAGCTCTGTGATCGGGTCTTGACCCGTTCTTGTGCATTGGCCCCTTCCTTTTTCTTTACAGAGATGCGATGTGAACGCTCGATGTCACTATTGTTGATGGGGATTTTGAGTTTGTCATTAACAATCTCTCGGATTAAGTCATCTGTGTTCTCACCAGTAGATTCCGGCACACCATAGAAACGGAGGCAATTTCGTCGAGAATATTGTTCCTGGGCATTCAGTTCCCGTGCAAGGGTTTCTCCTTTGCTTTGCTTTCTTTCAAGTTCTTTGTGGATGTGATCGAGACTCATAGACAAAGAGTCTACCTTGTTCTCCAAAATCATGATCTTTGCATCGTGGGCTTCGAGGCGACCCATGATTAGGCTCATTTCTTTTTGAACGCCTTCACGCACTGCTTGGCGAATTGTTTTCAGAAAAAGTTCGCCTTTGATAAAGGATTTGATGGCATTTTCAGCAATGCTGTCGACATTTTCCAATGTAATGTTAGATTGTAAATTCATGATTGGCAAGACGAAACACGTAGAAAAGTTTCAGTAATAACAATATTCAAAGATCAGTCTTAGGAAAGTATACGATGGCGATAATCAATGTGATAATACAGTATCTTTATAACTTCTTGTCTTTATAGATCGTAGACATAATGTTACTCACTCATTCGTTTCAGTTCAGAGATCCACATTTCCAATTTTCATTTTAAAGAAGCACTCCAGAACTGTAGAAAAGTAGATATATGTCACAGCATAATTGATAACAATGTTGAATTTCGAAGAAGAGCGTATGCAATATAAACGTTCATGGAACGCGCATGTAATTACCTGAAAGAACGGCATGTTTCCTGAAAAGGGGGCAATTGAGACCAGAGGCATGAAGAGTAATGTATTCGGATGAATAGGGGGAGCGCCCCAAAAATTGCGTTTTAATTGATGCTTTTAAGAATGTGTTTTGTATTTCATAAATGAAAAAAAAGCAGAGCGAGCGCAAAGCGCGAGCCGAAAATATTTGAGACAACTGTGCAGTATAAACTATTTATAAAATAGCTCTATGATTTTACGCATCGTGGTTGGTAAAAACGCGTCACGTGTGCATGCTGAATTTTCGATGCAAAGCACCAGGGTGCATTTTACGGCGCAAAAAAAAAAGTGATAACACATACATCCGGGCCTTTTCCGTGTCTTGTTTACTTTCTTGGATGACGATCGTGATGTAGATCTTGAGCTACTTACCAAAAATTCCAATGGATAATCCCTTGGAATTTTTTTGGTAAGTAATTCAAGATTTACTAGAGCAATGTCGCAATTTTATAAAAGCGTTAACACACTTCCCTGTATTGTGCGATTAAACATAAATGCAGTGATCGCTCGATGCTTCGGATCGAGCTTGCTGCCACTCGCAGTACTCGTAGCAGTGCGACCCCTATCCAAAGCTATCTCGCGGTGCACTGCATTCACCGCTAACGCACGCTCGGGCGTGTGTTAATGCTATAATTTAGTATCCACGAGCGCGAAACGTGAGATAAAAACTTTGAGGTAAAACATTTGAGTTAATTGCGCATTATGTAGGCCTACCCTACTGAATTATTGGTATCTGCAAGCGCTAAGCGCGAGCCGAAAATTTGGGGTTTTAAAAGATATATAGAATAAAGGGGCACTTGCAGGGCGAGCCTGAAAGTTTTGAGGTAAATATTGGAGTTATATGCGCATTATGATTTAGTATTATGATTTATATATATGAGTTAATAATTGTGCATTCTATACCCTACTGAACTGGTATAACATTTTGAGCTCAAAATTGGAGTTAATTGTGCATTATGATGTATTATCCGCGAGCGCGAAGCGCGAGCCGAAAAGTTGGAGGTTAAAAAGAAATATTGAAGAAATAAAGGGGCTCTTTCTTGTATTCTTATACTTGTTCAAATTATTTTGAGTATTAAAGTAGCTGGAAAGCCGAGGCGAGGTCCATGTTGTACCACCCCCGCCCCCACCCAAGCTCAAGTTCGGAGTGATGCCGATGAATACCGGCTGCTAGGGCGGAGTCGCCCCACTCTTGATCTTGAATTATGAAGAAGAAAAAAAAGAAAAGGAAATGACAAAGAAAGAAGAAAGAATTAGAGGATTAAATGAATGGTTTGAGTACGTGGTGTCATGTTAGAAATCTTGCAATATATTATGTCGAACTGAGAATAAAAAGATAGCAACCCTTGCGTCAAATTGTATACCTGAGCCAATCGTGGGAGAATGCATTTAAATAGAGAACAACTGTTGAGTTGTTTACAAATTTGCAGATCAAAGCGATGCGTAATCTACATAAATATGTCATACGCGCGCATGTCGGCAATTATCATAGAAACGCGGTCTCTTTTGTTCTTCAACATCAAAGCGCAACACACTTTTTTACGCGTATACTTAAAACTTGCATCTGATCTGCGGGAAAATTGTGTCTGAAATAAAATCATTCTCATCATGGACTCCGTTCGAGAAGCAATTTTTTCCCTACTCCTACCCCTCCATTCTTCGACGATTGTTTGGACTTTGTTTGGTTCCCTTCTATATACATGTATTGCCATATTGCACGAAAGACTTTGCATGAGACTGGAGTGGAGGGGGCGTGTGTGTCTGTGTCCAACCACAAGCGTCCGTGCCTCACGGCTAAAAATCAACAAAAATGCTACTTTTCTATTTAAGGCTGGTTAAATATTGTTAGACGAAGGTTCTAAACTTCTATGCAAATGTGAATTTATTCAGAATAGAATACACGCCATTTCTCTATCACTTTAGAATAATGAACTTCAAAATCAACAAAAATGCAAGTTCTTCTCTATTTCTCCTATTATATTTCGGAAAGGCGCGATAGAAATATTGGGCATTATTATTATTTTTATCTCTTAATATTATATTGTTATTATTTAATGAATAATTTTCATAAAAACGACTGGTTCAGAAAACTACTAAACACAGCTTTTCGAGAAAAGCCCCCCCCCCGGTGTTCCCTAATGGGTGCGTTAATTTTTCTCCCCTCCCTCAACCCACCCTTTCGAGAAAAGCCCCCCCCCCCGGTGTTCTCGAAAGGGTGCGGCCATCCCCGCTCCGCGAACGTAGACGATCGTTGCAAGCCCATCGAGTTGGCGGCTGGGCTACTTTTTCACTTCACTTGTATTATTTCCCTACAGTTATTTCATATTGCATAACTCCGCAGGAAGAACAATTGCTCCTTGATTTCTTTTTGTCAGTGTTTTGAATTCTGTTATTGTTTGATATTTATCTGTTTTTGTTTTTGTTTATTGTTCCATATCCGAAATCAGGAACAAAAAAACTGAGTCTTATACAGATTCCTGTGCCTACGACTCTTCCATGTATTGGAGGGGACTAGGTCATCTTGACCGAGTAGTCTGCTCGATGTACTGTCCAGAAAATACAGAAAAAGTGGAAGAACCATCAACGGCCCGGAACCTGAAGACTATTACCCCAAAGGTTTTAATATCATAACTACTATGAAAAAGAAATAATCCAATACAGCAATACAGCAACAGGCACGTAGATCGCGTCGGCTTGCTACGATCGTCTGCGTTCGCGGAGCGGGGATGGAGCGGGGATGGCCGCACCCTTTCGGGAACACCGGGGGGGGGGGGGCTTTTCTCGAAAGGCTGTGTCTAGTAGTTTTCTGAACCAGTCGTTTTTTTGAAAATTATTCATTAGATAATAACAATATAATATTAATAGATTATAATAATAATAATAATAATACCCAATATATGTATCGCGCCTTTCTCAAATATAATAGGAGAAATAGAGGAGAGCTTGCATTTTTGTTGATTTTGAAGTTCATAATTCTACAACCCCCAAGCATTATAAAACAATTGAATTAAAAGATATAGCGTGTTTTCTATTCTGAATAAATTCACATTTGCATAGATCTAGAAGTTTAGAAGATCCGTCCAACCAGCCTTAAAGGAGGAGTCCGGGCTGAAATGAAATTTTTTTGTAAAATTAAGTAAAATTCATCAAGCACAACACAGAAAATTTCATCAAAATTGGATGAAAAATAACAAAGTTATGCATTTTTTTAGGTCTTGATTTTTTTGTAAAACAGTTCTTGGCAATTGTCTCATTGTCTCATTTGAATATTTGAATATTCAAATGAGCAAACTGATGATGTCACAGTCCCCCTACTTCTTGTGTATTTTATTATATGAAATCCTATTTATCTCATTTTTTCATATATTGCGTATACAGAAAATCTGTCCCTCATATACTGAAATAAGTAAAAGCACTTGTGACCTTGAACATTCCACAAGGATTAATCTGTGTTTTTATGTCCTTGGGGCAGAAAATCTTGATAATTGGTATTTCATACAATAAAATACAAAGAAAGTAGGGGGACTGAGACATCATCAGTTTGCCAATTTGAAGAACTGTTTCCTTAAAAATTCAAAACCTAAGAAAATTCATAACTTTGCTATTTCTTATCCGATTTTGATGAAATTTTCAGTGTTGTGCTTTTTCGATTTTACTTTATTTTTCTTATAATGCAAACTCCAGCCCGGATGAGTCCTTTAAATAGAAAAGTAGCATTTTTGTTGATATTTGAGCCGCGAGGCACGGACGCTTGTAGTTGGACACAGACACACATACTTGACCCCTTTTTTATATTTTGATAACCAAGCGGTTATCAAAAATCATAGACGAATGTGACCGGAGGAGACTCGGGGGCGCGCCCCCTCCACTCCAGTCTCATGCAAAGTCTTAATTTCGTGCAATCTGGCAATATATAGAAAGGAACCAAACAAAGTCCAAACAATCGTCGAAGAATGGAGGGGTGAAAGTAGGGAAAACAATGCTTCTCGAACAGAGTCCATGATGAGAATGATTTTATTTCAGACACAATTCTTCCGCAGATCAGATGCAAGTTTTAAGTTTACGCATGGGAAAGTGTGTTGCGTTTTGATGTTGAAGAACAAAAGAGACCGCGTTTCTATGATAATTGCCGACATGCGCGCGTATGACATATTTATGTAGATTACGCGGCGCTTTGATTAGTCGGAAAATTTGTAAACAACTCAACAGTTGTTCTCTATTTAAATGCATTCTCCCACGATTGGCACAGGTATACGATTTGACGCAAGGGTTGCTATCTTTTTATTCTCAGTTCGACATAATTATATTGCAAGATTTCTAACATGACACCAAGTAATCAAAACATTAATTTAATCCTCTAATTCTTTCTTCTTTCTTTGTCATTTCTTTTTTTTTTTCTTCTTCTTGATAATTTAAGATCAAGACTGGGGCGACTCCGCCCTATATCGACGATATATTTAAGCCTATAGGAGCGGCCGGCATTCATGGCATCACTCCGAACTTGAGCTGTGGGTGGGGCGGGGTAGTACAACATGGACCTCGCCTCGGCTTTCCAGCTACTTTAATAACTCAAAATAATTTGAATAAGAATAAGAATACTAGAAAGTGCCCCTTTAATTATTCAATATATCTTTTAAACCCCCAACTTTCCGGCTCGGGCTTCGCGCTCGCTTTGCTTTTTGTCATTAATGAAATACAAAAACATTCTTAAAAGCATCAATTAAAATGCTATTTTTAGGGCGCTCCCCCTATTCATCCGAATCCATTTCTCTTTTATGCCTCTGGTCTCAATTGCCCCTTTTCAGAAAAAATGCCCGTTTACCATCGTGACCCTCCCCCCCCCCCCCCACCCCCCCACTTTCAAATTCGTTCTACCGTAAAAGATAAAATTGTTTAAATTCCCCTTTAGGTCAGTATAGGCCTATAATATCGGGGAGTGTTTTAAACTCGCGATTCGCGCTCGTTTGGTCGCTCCGCTCGCAAGATTTTTTTTTTAAGTTGGCCCCCCCCCCTCTGGAAAATCCTGATCCGCGCCTGCCATACATCGTGATTTTAGCCCATTCAGCCCCCCCCCCACACACGAATAACGATCGGATACAATTGCGAAATAAATTATTTAGTTATTGAGTGATAACGGACACAATTTTAGAAATGAAACTTATTCTTTACCGGAAGAATTCGCCGCTGAAATAAATTTTGCATTAAATAAAGACAGAACGAAAACAATTGCGGAAGAAATTATTTAGTTATGGACTGTTAAACGGCCCGATTTAGAAGCGAAACTAATTCTTTATCAGTAGAAGTCGCCCTTGAATAATTTGTGAAATAAATTCTCCAAAAATCAAAATTTAACAGCAGATGCTGTTAAATAATGACACCCCTCCCCCCCCCCCCGGCCCCCCAAAAAAATTCCCCTTATCTGGAGGTATTCAGTCCCCAACTATCTTAATCCATTCGCTCTAGGCAGTAATAGCTCAATTTCAGAATAACTAACCTTTTTCTATTTTCGGAATAACAACCTTATTCTATTATCGAGAAAACGAAACCTTTTTCTATTTTCGGAATAACGAACCTTTTTCTATTTTCGAATAACGAACCTTGTTCTATTTTCGGAATATAACGAACCTTTTTCTATTTTCGGAATAACGAACCTTGTTCTATTTCGGAATAACGAACCTTTTTCTATTTAGGAATAACGAACCTTCGAATAAAAACACTACCCCCCCCCCCCTGCAAACTACCGACCCGCAGCGAAAAAAAAATGCAATCTCTCCTCTTCTCCTATATAATCTATTAATATGATATTGCTATTATTTAATGATAATTTTCATAAAAAACGACTGTTCAGAAAACTACTAAACACAGCCTTTCGAGAAAAGCCCCCCCCCCCCCCCCCCGGTGTTCCAGAATGGTGCGTTAATTTTACTCCCCTCCTCAACCCACCCTTTTCAAGAAAAGCCCCCCCCCCCCCGTGTTCACGGAAGGTGCGGCCATCCCCGCTCCACCCCGCTCCGCGAACGCAGACGATCGTTGCAAGCCAATCGCGTCTACAGTCTGTGAAAAAAAAAATGGTACACAGTCGGGGAAAAATAATTTAGGTGTAAAATATTTTCAAATAACGTGTGCATATGATACCAAATTAAAGCCAAAAAAAAATCTTGCTGATACACTTTGTTCTGTATAATTTGTTTTAGTAAAACAAAAGTTAACTATATATTGTGCGACGAGAAACAATCGAAATTGTGCACTTCTTATTGTTCTGGAGCGCTGAATTCATGGCCATTATGCGAAACCTACACAAAGGCATGGGACGGCATGAGAAAAATGGATTTTCTTGATTGTAGAAAAACCAGCTTTATATCTATAAAAAATAATACAAAAATAACAAAAAAATTACAGCACCCCATGTGTTGAAAAAATTGAAGAAGTCTGATTTTCCTCCTTTTATGAAAATACCATAGGGTAAGCAGTGCAGGGGGGCAGAAGCAGGTTTTGCTGACCAAGCAGAAAGCCTTGGTTTGGGGATGCTTGGGAGGAGAGGATTATGTAAGGGGCAGTCTTGTATTGGGAGTTTGATAGAGAACATCACCAAGATGGAGCGTTGGAAGTTGGTGCCTGTGCCAGGATAGAAATAGTCATGGTAATATTAATTGGAATCATGACTGTGGCACAGTTATTCTTTGCTTAACATGTACTTGTAAATATTGTGTATAGTTGTTTGTAATAAATTAGTTTAGTTCTTCTTTATAGAAG
>CALNVZ010000573.1:3748-14256 GCA_940671915.1 Paracentrotus lividus | reverse complement strand
ATGACGTGGGGAAATTTTTAGCTTCCTTTTGGCACCCCCTTAAAGTCCGTCTCTGGATCCGCGCCTGAAATGCTGAAAAGACTTTAAAATGTAGGCTGCAAAATGTAGGCCTATGCAACATTCCAAATTATATAATGTCCACTTCCCTCACCTGACATAGAGATATCTGTATGCTTATACAGGAAACAAACAAACAAACAAAACAAAACAAAAATAAAAAAACAACAACAACAAACAAACAAACAAAACACACACACACATGTCTTTGGCCTTTTGGGATACCATAACAAATGTCCCCCATGCACTTAGTGTTTGTAATATATTTTAAATAGGGTCTAACGCTAGATCTAGATCTAATAATACAATTTTGGGCCGTTCCCCCACCACCCCCCCCCCCCCCCCCCCCCCCCCGGACCAAATAAAGAATAGATTTTAACATCAACAGTTAACGTTAGGCCGAGAAGAAATCTGTTATTTTGTTAGATCTCAGTCAGGAGTCAGGATCTAATGTAAGATCTATCGAGTAGACCCTAGATCTAGATCTATTTCATTTTTGGATCTAGAAGACTAGATAGATCTAGATCTAGATCTAGGCCTAGATCTAACGTTAGATCCAGATCTAACTTAGAATCTAGATAGATCTAGATCTAACAGTTAGATGTTAGATCTGCTCAGAATCTAGGCCTAAAACAAACTGAACTGGATTCTGGAACACAAGACCAGAATGGGAAAATATACCTTATCCTTAAGAGTAATTTGGTCTAGATCTACAGCTAGCTAAATAAAGCTCTGTCGCGTGATGTAGACCTAAGTAACGTTAAATCTAAGTTAGCTCGGGACCAGGTCTTACGATCGTTCGTGAGGTCGTTCTCAACAACAAAAGAGTTTTGTCTTGGAAGAGTGATCAAAGAACTAGGCCTAGATCCTCTAGGTCTTAAAGCTAGCTTATGAAATAAAAACACATCCAGTGGACACTATAGTTTCCAAAACATAAGAGTATATTGTTAATTTTCGGGTTAAAATTCAAGTTACAGTGCAAAATCCATAACAAATAGTCTCCTGAAATCGATGTAGTCGAGTCCTTCACAACCCATGCGTAAATCTGAACAGGTGGGACTATTGTTGCGATGATTAAACAAATGTCACAATAATTGACGATTTAAACACGGTCAGGTTGAATCTTACAGAATATAATTAATTTCCATTGTAAAAATACCGTGTCTCAATACCAACTGGTAGAGTGCGTGTATTTATGCATTTTACCCCCCTCTTTCTTGGTGACCACCCGCCGCCACAAACAAGCAGGGCGGGTCCAGCCCCCCCCCCCCCCTCCCTAGCAAAGAAAAAAAAAAAAAAAGAAAAGAAAAGGGAAAAAGGAAAGAAAAATAAAAATAAATAATAAAAGGGAAGCCAAAGTTAAAAATACTCTTTAGACGACGAAGGCCGATTGACCGACGAAAAAGAATTGAGAGAACCTTTGGCTCGCCCCGGTGTAAACGGTTAAAAAAAATTTGGTGTTACCCAAAATACTTTAAATTCCGATTTTGGGCCCCCTGTAATGAAATCCTGCATCCGCCTACTGACAACAACAACAACAACAAAACTTTCCCAGGCCATTATTGTGGCTGCCCCCGGCCTAGTTTTGGACATGGCATGCAGCCAATAAACTACGCGTACTAAAATAACACGATACGTACTCAACATCAAGATTTTACCTCATACGTATTCATTATTTTCTTATTTTAGATGCTGGTGTACACCATGCACGCACACACACACCGTCGTACACCACGTACGGTGCTGTATGTGTAAAGGTTTCATAGAGCATATGCTCTAATATAATCACTGTAATGATACTTAATGTACATCCGACGTTAGTATGGTCTATTGGTTATGTCGATAAGGTCTTTATAAGAGAAAAAATTACAATTTTTGTTGTGACATGTGACCAATTGCCACAAAACATTCGTAACATTCAAATTGTATGTAAGATCAATAACACTGCACTCACAATCTCATCTGTTCAACAATGCCTTCAAGTAGTTTCAGTGATTTTCTCTCATGCTTTAATCATTAATTTCACCACCCGGCCCCTCCATACAAGTTTTGCTCTCTTTGAGCACAGATTATTAAATGTGGAGACAGCAGCTATAAAGAAAGTTCAGTCATGTTATTATTTTATAGTCGTTCACTACCAGCTATTAACAATTCGGATTAATGATTCTCGGAAGGCTTAACTGTTAACGCACTTTTATAATTTGCTACTTGGTATCATTAATTTTATTTATCGCGTAAATGAAAGAAATGAATAAAATTAGCAATACCAAAATCAAAAGTCCCTTATAATCTACTCCAATCCACCCCCCTTCATCTGTGAATTGGTAATCTTATGAGGCTGTGCTGCAGTTTGAAATGATCATGCCCCACTAATTTGGATTCTCTACCCTCCCTCGTTGATCTTCCCCTAATGTTTGTGTGTCCTTGTATTATCAGACTGTCTACCAAAACATGTCTATATACCTAATTCGTTTCACAATCATTCCATTTACTACAGTTTCACTTTTAGTAGGACCCTCGGAGGGGGGGCGTGCCGGTTTGTGTGCCAGTGCTCGACATATACAAGAATTATAGCTTGTTTTTCATCTTAGCGATTAAAGCACGAACCATGTATTGTGAATCAACTTCTTTTATTCACATCAATATTGGTTCTATCTCCACAAATATTTTTCTGGGAGACATTGTGTTCTTGTGATAAAACTTCAAAGAATATTTGATTTTAACACCCTTTCAAATGGAGAACTCGGTTTAAACTTGAGTGTCCCGGATATCAACAACTAATTGTCAATGTAGCACTATTTTTTGTAAATTTGTCTGATTCCAGTTAAGGCATTGGCGGGCTATCTCCGGAGTTGATGGGGGAGGGACGTGTTCACCCTGCGATTTTTTTTTTGGAGAGGTGGGGCTTTGGGGTGGTGTATATGTGTAAGAGAACTGTTAGCTAGGATAGATTCATATTCAGGATCGGCTTCAATTAAACGACCGATTCAGGTCATTCCTCACAGTTATTCGTTTACCACACAACACATGTACAATACCTATATGTAATTAATTTGAATAGTGAGTCATTTCCGCTTTCAATTTATTCAGACACACACATGCTTATGTATATAAATTAAGTTTTGAATATGTGAGACCCTTTAATCGCGGGGATCACCAGATTCTTCGTAATTGGCTTAATTAGGACCTAAGGCTACAAAAAGGAACCCAACGCAAGAGACCGGAATAGCTAGGCTGTCTTAACTACAGGCCCAACGAGGAAGACCATTTGGTCTTAACTTAATGGTCCAACGAGGGAATCAATTGGTGCTTAAACAATAAGGCCCAAACATGTTCATATTGGTCAAGTGATGGGGCTATTGGCTTGCTTAAGAGAGTGAGTAACACGGTGAAGATTTTCCTCTTGTTTCTTGTAATCTTGCTAAAACTAACCCAATTCTAGAGTATAACCGCAGTTTAATAGCAGCTGAATTATCAGTGATCTGGGATTGGTAGCGCTACTGGGGAGACCGGGCTCAGGGTGGGGGGGGCACATAGGGATGTTGCCCGTAAGGATTTAATTCAATAATAATACAAGAGGAGAGCGAAAGAGGAATGAGAAACGTAAATAGAGTAAGAGATCGCTTCCCCACGGAATGTGCAAACTAAAATATTGCAAGAGAGAAAAAATATAAATGGGATTGTGGAAGGGGGGATAGGGGGGAAGCGACCGGATAGAGAGCAAGCTACCAAATACCCTGGGTTTAACCTGCACTTACAAATAAAAAATAAAAAAAAATTGAGGGAGGGATCCTAATGATAGGCCTACCTATATTACCAGGAAAAGAGGGAGGGGCAGAGCATATTTAAAAACTTGCTATTGACAAAACTCAAGGATTAGCATTTTAGGAAACAGAAGACAAATTGTGAAATTATGAAGATCCGTTTCTAGAAGGCTAAAATAAGTCCGAAGGAAATAAAAAGAAAGAAAAAAGAAAGAATAAGTTACTAGGGCCTACTAATAGTTTCAACAATATGTTGTACGTCTAGACTTAAATGCGCCGCGACTACAAGCATAATCATACTTATACATTTGGCCGTAAAGAAGAATAACTCTGTAAACAATTATTGCAGCTTTTTTAACAGAGTGTGAAGTAAAAAAATAAAAACTGAATGCACCAAATTATTATTAATCAAAAACTAATACATTCAGATTTGTGGAAAGGTTTCCCTTCACAACAAATACTTTCGTAAAATAATATTAGACAAATGTTATAAATAGGGACATAATAGAGAACATGAGATGATTATGAATTATCGGTTAATGACAGCGAGTCTAAAAACCGCCCAGGAACTATTGGTTGTCCAGGATTTTGTTTGGACCTGTTGGGAATTTTTTGTAAACAATGTGCAATATCAGAAACGAATGGAAGTCAGAAAATAAGAAAAAAGAGAGGAGCTGTGGTGGCCAGACGTGTGCAATTACTTGAAGTAGTAGCGGCCCTATCGAGGAAATTGTTCTATGGCTGAACATATCGACTATTATAGTAGGCTTTCAATTTTCCCTTACTAACATCCATTGCTAATTTAAAAATAAGAAATTGTCTTCAATATATGAATCGTAAATTATTTATTACGCCATATTTAGAATCTAAAAAAGATTTTTTCTTTTTTAATTTCAACATAATGCGCCGGGTATTTCTCGAATGTGTACTAAAGTTAGAGGTTCTCTTACTAAATACGTGAGTTTAGTTACCCTTGCTATTTCACAAAGGGGTAGACTAAACTCGAAGTTTGAGTAGTCAGGGTGATTAGATAGCGTCATTCAGGCCTCACTAACTTAGTAGGGGTACAAGTTAGTTTATAACTTTCTGTGGTAATAGAAGATAGAAATAGCGGCCAAGTATTTGAATTATTTAAAGTTCAAGAGACTGACACCGAAAATTTAATCACCAAAATTTCAAATTTGAAAATAATTTATCATATATAAACAATAACTTAATCGGATTTTTTGATGTCTTTTCAAAAAATTAAAAATGATATAATAAGAAACACATTGACAAGAGGCGATCAGTGCAGTCCATGGATCTACAAGAGTCTGCACGTATCCGAAGTGTGCGAGAGTGTTAAAAAAAATCATGTTAATAAAACTAATCTAATTAATATCAGGAGTTACTTCGCGTTCGTACAGGATGTAAAGGCATTCAACTGTATACTGTGTCAAGGACATTAAGTCTATATGCGTGAGCCTTTATGGCCCCTGGTTTTCCTTCTAGATTTATTGTTCCTATTTATCGTTCACTCACGACAGAGAAAGATGGGAAAAGAAATTAGTTGTGGAAAGCCACCACACAGTGCTGTACAGAGAGAGTGAGAGAGAGTGAGAAGAGAGAAGAGAGGTTGGGGGGGATGTTTGAGGGGGATTTAGTCAAGTTTTCAATTGTTATATCTTTTGTTAAAGCAAAAAAAGAAACAAAACAGTATTTCAAAACGAAATAAGTCTAGTGATCCACATATCACCATAATACATGCATAGAACGAACCGCCACCAACCCTTTTTGATAGTGGGGCCTACACATATTAAAGTGGAATATAAATATATACAAAGAAATTTGTCAGAAACTTCGAGAGCAATCGTTATCTTTGCGCGCCTCATGAATACAGAGTATGAGTGTCTAGCCATGCCCATTATTGACAATACAAACAAGCATAGATAATTATTAGATCCATCTCTCTCCATAAAAAGGTTTCACTGAGTGGATGTAAGATTGTTGTTCCATGCAAATGAACACTGGATGGAGTGATTAATGATGAATTTCAGGACGGCCGCGGTAGCAGTTTTCGTATACAGAGAAGCTCGCGGAGGCGTGTGTAATTCTTGGACTTGGAACAAGTTAGAGGGGGCTAGGGCTGCGCTAACAGGCTAAATTTACAAATGTAATTAGTCATTTTTTTTCCGCTCTCTTTAATGTACACCGCTTTTTAAAACATATAAGAAGTCTGGGTCGAAGGCCCAGCCTCCCCCTCCCGGCCCTCCAACGCGGCGCGTGCGCGCGACTCCCCCGCCCCCGGCTCCGCTGGCCCATAATTTATGTTGTGAATTACATTTTATGGTGACTACCTGTTGTGTTCTCCTTTCCCTTGGAAGACGATCTCTAGGAAAAATGACGCTTGTTGTAAGTGTTTCATTAGCCTATTGGCAAAAATTTGTTTTAAGTAACTTTCATTGTTACATCTTATTGGCATGCGTTCAGTTTATTCATTATCAATTTTCAAGTAATTTTAGTATATATATACCACTGCGGGATCATAGTAACTCAAGTATTTTTATGAATATCCTACCTCCGGTCCAAACAAATCGTAATTTTTCACCACTATTCACATCATCACGTTGTCTGTCATATACCAATATCAAGATATATCGTCTTACCACGCTATTTATTATCAATGTTTTATTATCGTATGATTTAATGAACAATCATCATCTCTCATTATTAGTTTTTTTTTTATCACTTCGAATCATAATCATTATCAATAGTGTCTTGTTAGCAATATAATTATTGTAATCAAACGCACTCGCTTTCATATTACCTGACTATCTATCAAATTACAACATCATCGTCTTATCATCTAATATTGTTTGTATAATATCTCCACTTCCACTGGTCAACATTCAGTCCATCATTAAATGCAAAATACAAATTTTAATATTTTTAAAAGAAAACATTAAAATAAAAAAATGGTAAGTGAAGTTACAACGAATCCACCTATGGACAAGTCTGCCCTTTGCAGATTTCACATGCTCAATTTCCTAAAGGTAACGTATCACCAGCTAGGTTATTTATTCATATTCTATCACGCTATAAGTTATATGTTGGAGTATAAAGCTCCTTCTATATTGGTACTATATACTTAAATTCACTCGGCGGAGAGCTTATTTAGCTCAAAATATATTTTTTGAGTATTGTTTCAGTGTAATTTATATTACAGCGTAACTGCGTGAAACATTTTTTAAACTGGGCAAATAACGAAGCATATAAGTTGGCAAGTAAGTTCCACTGAATTCTCTGGTGTCCAAAATCTTATATTATGCAACTTAAGTATGCATTACGGCTTAATGTTAGATAATAACTTGATGGTCCATAAAATGTTGCATCGACTTTATATTAATTATAAAGGGATGTTGGCAGGATGTTCTTATTTTGCATATAAAAACCAGACCAGGATTCCCAACTACCTCCTTACTTCTAAAAAATATATGCCGCCGACACGGTTTGGCTTAGTCCATGACCTATTGTTTTGATCTGGTTCTGGCAACCGCGGATGATCATTATACTCAAAACAGACGGTGTTGTCATTAAGATACAAACAAAAGCTGCTTGAATTAATTCAAGGGCAGAAGTGGCATGAAAGCAATCACTTATGTTGCTACTATCTTTCTCTGATGTATTTTGTCAGATGCGGGTATAGGCATGAATAAGTTCTTTTTAAAGCTTGGAGTCCTTTTCTTGCATTTTGTTGTTTAACTTCAAGGAAGATAGAATCAAGGAATGTGGTGAGTAAGATATTGTGGTGCTCTAGCCCGGTGTATACCCAAGCAGGTTACCTCCTTTGGCTCTTATACCGTGACAATTGTACAAAATGAAAAGAAAGTTGTTCAACTTGTAAAAAAGAAAAGGTATTTACTATCTCTATTAATACTGTTTTAATTATTCGCTATATATATCCTATATCATACCAACTTCAAAAAAAAATTTGATGTTTAGGACAGATAGTGATTTTTTTTTGAATTTCTTTGTATTTATTTTTTGTTGTTTTTTTCTTCGGTGATATTACGAGTGCCTTTGTTCTTGTCCGCGTTACCTTTTCTTCTTTCTCTTTTTCTTTGTCGTGATTAAATATAAATGTGAAATACTGTTTGAATAACGTTATCAAAAATTATTGCGCACGCTCAGGCTTCCCCTTTCTCTTTCGTTCTCTCGGTCTCTTTCTCTCTCTCTCTCTCCTCGTTCATTCATCATTCGTCAGTTACCAATTTCAACTTTCATCGTAGTCCGTATTACCGTAGTTCCATAACACCTTATGATTTTCGATCAACATCAGAACAACATTATTTCATCAACAACGTCATCAGATTCATTCTTTTTTTTTTATTCACTTTCCTACTTTTCTAATTCGAATCATTCATTTCCTTTCTTTCATGATATAAAAAATTATATCTTCTTATAGTTTCTTTCTTCCAAAAAGTGTTAATTTTATACACCGATCTGCTTACTCGTCAGACCACATGCCGGATATTCTTGTTCTTTTGTGTCCAACATTTACAAGCTAACGTTTTGATTATAATTACATACGTCTTCCAGATAAAAATAAAATAAGTCGACGAGGTCTTGTGACCACATAACATACCTAGGGCATTGTATGTAAATGTTACACTTTAATAAGCAATGATTTGTCCTAAGTAGATACACATTGGATACTTCTGAATCTTTGGCTCAAAATCTGTAAAATCCCTGCAAGCAGGAGTGATTCAAAGGGACGGCTGACTATTGTCACGTAGCAACGAAAGCCAGCTTATGAACTTTGTTTTACCATAGAATTACAAGTCGGTATATGGATTTACATAGTGTTATTATATATCAAAATACATATTTATAAAAAGGTGAACGGCATTTTGTGAGAAGAATCGAAGCGTGTGTATAGTCGGTCGTGTGGGGTAGGGGTTTAGCAGCACTGCATCGGATCATAATACAAAAGGGCATGAATTACTCTTTATATGACGAAAACACAATTATCCAATGTACATAGAACAAATCATTTGTTAATATATACGTTCACAAAACATATTTTTGTACGAAAGTTAATCGTGTGCGGCTCAAGTTTTTAACTACTACACTCTAAAGACTGTCGCAGTGCAATACATACTAAACTTATTTTGGATTTGTTGTAATTAATTCCCCTTCAATAGAATAACCCATTAAAATTGAGTAGTGAAATTTTCTCATGATCTTATTTCATGTCGTTTTTAGTAGTTACGGAATTAACTGTCCCACCGGTGGGAAGTATTATTGATTTAATTCCACTTTTTTTTACGGATTTACTGTTACGCTGCGGCACTTTTGATGTCTGTTTGTGTTTGGTTTTTATCCTAACTGATTATTATGTTTGTGGTGGATTTGAATATCGTAATTTGAGGAATTTTATCAAAGAAGGACGTTTCCAAAATCCAATTATGGAGGTTGCGCTTCATCTATTGTTCTTATTAGGCGGAACCGAGGCATGCTCCCGTCCGCTGTCTTACTTTTCGCCTGATCGACACTGAAATTTTTATCTTGTCTTGTGCACTTAGTGATGGAGAATACCTATTTTTTTCCTGCCAATCAATTATCAGGGGTAGGTTCTGTCGGCGTCTGTTATAAATCAAACATTGGCAGGAGAGGTCCGGTAGGGGTGCTTAGTTTCGAATATATCCTTGGTCCAGGCATAGGGTAAATGAAGGACCTCCACGTAGGAATCTTTTGTACGCTAGTACAGGATAGTCTTGTGCCAATTATTTTGTTTAATAGTGTTACTGAATTCGGGGTATTTTATATATAATAAAATGCGAATAGACATTGGTTATAAAGAGAATAATAGTGATCTTGCTTTCGACGCAAAGACCGGGTCTGTAATATTCTTGAACGTTGAAATGTGTTATTGTGTTTGGAGGGTTTTTTTTAGGGGGGGGGCGATTTTCGTTTAATACATTTTTTGATTGATTGCACTTAGGCCTAATAGTCCTTGAATAATCTCGATTTCAACATTACTCGATTTTCAACTGAATGTGCGGTGTGAAATCATAAATTGTTTAGGGATTCAATATAGTATGTTGAAAGCATGCGAATACATTTTTAATTGTACTAAAATAAATATCTCAATAGGATAGATTGAAAGTGCATAGGCGATCGTAGCTTTATCTATTTCAATTTGATCTTTCTTCCACTGTTGGAAAACTGAAAGGAACGAGATGAAGGACTGTATAAATATTAAGCTTGGTGTCCTACTCACTAATTTGTAACTATTCAGTCACGGTATTGGTATGTAACTCCTTGGTAGGAATTAAGTAAATTTCTGCACTGTTCATTGCCGAGGCCGAGGCGAATGGGTAGATTAGACAGCGCTGGACATTGTGTGATATGCATTAGATAACGCAACAATGGGCTGAATATCCCGTCTTGTAATTTATTTATCGTGCCTTTTTTGTGTTTTTGATTGGTTTGTTTGTTTTCTCTTCTTCTATTACTGTCCCGTAACCCGAAGCCCGCCCCCCTCCCCTATATACTAACGCTCAACACCTATACATTTTTTTTTGGTGGGTTGCCCTGTATCGCGGCAACCAGATGTCCAATTTCCCGCCAAATTCTGCGTTGCCCCCTCACCGAAAAAACAAAAAAAACAACCAATTAAAATCAACAAGATCATCTTGTGTGTGA
>CALNVZ010000571.1:97608-108926 GCA_940671915.1 Paracentrotus lividus | reverse complement strand
CTTTCCAGTTGCTAGCTGCAAGCAACCTGACATCGCCGATACTCTTTTGTCTACTACTATACACAAAATCGGTCGCAACTAGTTCGCGCCTCCAGTCTCTGTAGGCTTGCAGATGTCGCCGTGACATCTTCTGGCTGAGTCTCCAGGGAATCGCCCCCCAAAAATCAAACATCTGTGGCATTTTTTCAAAGTCTTTTAATTGATTTTGGGGCAGATTTGAGGGGTTGTGCCGAATTTCCTCAGCAAATATACAAAGCGAGCGCGAAGCGCGAGCGGAAATCTTTGAGGTTAAATGAACCAAATCTTGCATAATAAAAAAAATAAAATACTACATTGATTAAAAATGAATTTAACAAACATGCCGTACCAGTAGGCCTAGGGTATGTGCCAAATTTTTAGTTCCTTTAATCCTATAAGGCCTATTTAATTCTAAGCGAGCAAGAAGCGTAAGCTAAAAAAAAAAAAACACACACAAAACAAAACAAAACAAAACAAAAACAAAAGCAAAAACAAAAACAAAAAACAACCAATTTGGGGGCCTGAGCCCGATTTCGTCTCCACAAATGTAAATACCATGCGAGCAGAAAGTTTTTAGGCTAAATGAACAGAATCTTGCAATATAAGAATCATGATAAATGCTCAATTATTAACGAAGGTTAACAAAACAACACGTTGGACCCGAAGGGAATGGGATGGGGAGGGGAGGGTTAATTCTGCAGAATATAGTCGGGCGCAGATCCAAGAAAATCGAATTGAACTCATTTCGGTGGCCCAATTGTCTGGGGACAAAAGCGACTCTATTATGTTTACGCATGGGCCCGGTAAGTTCATTGTGTGACTCTGGTCTGCGTCCGCTACTGTTATAGCGAGAACTGTATACACCTCTAGTAGATAAAAGTAATTTAAGCTAATTTATTTTATGTTAAAGATTTGTGTACTCTGCAATTTTTTGGCTATTATAAGTATAAATACAATTTAAATAAAATGTAGGATAAATAGACTTATAGAAATAGAGCTGTTTGAAGAAAAAGATTAATAATAATTTCACTGGAAATACTAAAATAAGTATAGGCTTAAACATACATTAAAATATAATAAAAAGCAAATAATGGAGACTATGCATTTACGCCAAGTTTTTTATTCATTTCTTCTCCATTTTTTAAGGACCTCCGTCTTCGGCAGGAGTATAATTTACAAAAATTATATTCCTGATGAAGACACAGGTCCGTCGAAAATTTGACATGAAATGAATAAAGAAGTTGGCGTAAATGCATTATCCCGACTATTTGCTTTTTGTTTGATGACTGCCAAAATGTGAAACTCTATGTTGCTTAAAGATATAATAGATAATATGAATAATTAATCTGGATTTTAATAATGAAAATAATAATAATAAATAAATAAAAATAGTAACAATAATAAGCGCGAGCGAAAATTGTTAGAGTTCCGTGGACATGATGAAGAAACACGAGTGTGGAAAGCCCATTTCAGCTTTTAAAAAATACATATCACCCGCGTAAATTCGGGAGGGGGGTGATTGTACATGCCATTGCCATCCCCCATCTTTTTAATTGCAGGGATGCACCCCCCCCCCCCCCGGTGTCTACGCCCCTGTTCGGGATTCATGAATTATGATCTCTCAAAATTTTGAGATTAGATTTAAATGTAAATCATTTTATAAATATGTAATTAGGATTTCTCAAGGATGTAATTCTTAATTTTCATGTAAAACCAAAGAACTACATTCATTAAAAATATATCCGCAACTAATGGTGGAAGCTAATTTCGGCGAGATGATTTGAGACGGAATTGGGACTACTTTAGACTTGTTAGACGAGTTTGTGAGACGGTTTTTGAAACTTTGTCGCGGAGACGTCTCCGATACTCTTTTTCCGTCGCGGAGAAGCCTCCTATAATTTTTTTTTGTATTATTATTATTGTCGCGGCGACGTCTCTGCGACGCAGAGGCGGATCCGGGGGTGGGGGTGGGGGGGGGGACGCGCCCCTATAATTTGAAAACCACTCATTGACCGTACATTTTTAAACCGGAAATTCTTTGGTCCCCCCCCCCCCTTCTGTAATCCTGGACCAGTCACTACTGAGAAGGATTAGGGACGTCTTTAGACATAGTCCAAAATCAGTCTCAAACCCGCATCCGCGAAATGAGATGCCACCATTATTCGCCATGCTAGTGCCTATGGTATTAACCACAACTAAAATTAATTCATGTTGTAAATTCAGCTTACAAAATGTTTCATTGATGTTGAAAAACATTCTGATAAAAGAAAATACGATATGAGAAAAATCGGCCTTCGTGGAACCGTGGGACTCGTGGGACGTAGGACTCGTGGGAAAATACTCGGCCTGTGGGACGTAGGTCTCGTGGGACGTAGGACTCGTGGGACGTAGGTCTCGTGGGACGTAGGACTCGTGGGAAAATATTCGGCCTCGTGGGACGTAGGACTCGTGGGACCGAGGTCTCGTGGGAACGTAGGACTCGTGGACCGAGGACTCGTGGACCCTCCCGAATTAACAATAATCATCAATGAAATTGGCCGAATTTCACATTTGTCAGGTATTGATTTCCTCATCCATTGACTTTATGTACAGAGGTTTAACAAAAGTTTAAAAAAAGTGAAATTTGGCATATTTTTATTGTCAGTTTTTGTCCATTTGACTGTGAATTATTAAATTTTAATGAAACTTTGCACATAGCTTCAACTAGTCCCTTAGTAACATGATCTTTATTCAAATTACGTATTCGAAAAGTAACTGAACCATGACGAAGCCCCAAACTTTCTTCTCATTTTCATGATTTTCTTGTATCTTGTGCCCACTGAGGCGTGAAACATCAGGATTTTTATGAAAATAAAATGAAAGGTACTCCCCGAAATGAATTGTTATATTCAATCAAAGTAAGAATTTGAATTTTAGTCCGTACGTGAGAAAAGGGCTTTTCCAGTCTCACGTGCTCACTGAAGCATGAATTTGTACATAAATGCCATAGGATCATTGACACGTGCCCAAAGAATAAATACAAGCCCAAAAATGTTATTAAGATGCATTCTAGTGCATAAAATTACTACAATGACTCTTCGTAATTCTAAAATGGCCTATTTTTTGGTTGTTTGATGGGTTCATTCAACCTTGAATGAATGGATATTCGTTGCATACACTTCCCAAACAGGAATTCCATCAAATTTGATCAAATATACCATGGCAAAGAAGTAAAAATGGCAGTTTGGGCAATTTCTGCAGCATGCTCACTCAACCGTAAAATTTGACGCAAATTTCGTTTCCGTATATTGGGAAGCATGTTTTGCATACATTCTGACGTGTAAAATGTTAAAAATCTGAAAATGGGTCCGTTATCATTGAATCAAAGTTGCCATTTTAGGCTTGCGAACTTCAAAAAATGACATTTTTGCATTCAACCATTACTCACTGAAGCATGACTAATTGATTTTTCCTAAAATTTGTTCCCATCGTAGTTAATTAAATTCCTTACATGGACATATAATTAGATTTTTTAAATTCCTCCTGGTTCGAAAATTATTGATATTTGAAATAGGGGGAACTTTCTTTTTGTGTTGTGTTTATATACAAGAAAATTGGTTTCCTTTTTTGATGGGGTGACCCCCGTGTGCACCCGGTCTAAATTCCGCCTGGCTTACATTAGTCTGCAGGCCCAAATTCTTTTTCAGTCGTAATGCAAAATCAAGAGCTTTAGATCTAATTGTATTTTTACGAAATTTTTAATTTATGATAGGTTAAGCATTTCATTTTTTATTTTTTTATTTCTTTAATCATTTATATGTATTTATATATTATCGGTTCAGTTTCAGGCTTAGCCTTAGGCCTACAACTTCATGCGCGTATTCTGGGGGGGGGGCTTTACGGGCCCGGGCCCCTAAAAGGGGCGCGAAATTGACCTTAGGGGGCGCCAAATCGAGCAAAATGTAAAAAAAAAAAAAGGAGAGAAAATAACAATATATATGAAAGTGAGTTTACCTTTTGACTCGCCCGGTGTAACGGGGAAAAAAATAGGATGTACCTTTCTGGACCCACCACTGGGAGGGGGGGGGGTGTGGGGGGCGCCAAAATCAAAATCACATCGGGCCCCCCGGGGTGCCAAATCCTGGATACGCGCCTGAACTTAATCAACTTATGGTTTATACTGGTTACAACTGAGCATATAGACTCAGCCGACTGATAGGCCTACTTATTTTATTTTTTTGTTTCAAGAGTTGCATAGGAAATTATTTATTATCCAATTCTGTAATGTATTCGGTTATAAAGTCAGGTGCATTGTAGGTGATACATATTGTGTCTTATTCTGATTTTTTTTTTAATTTTCTATCTTTTTTTAATTCAATGAAAAATCGTTTAGCAGATAAACGTATTATTTTGTAAAACCCGTTTCCCCCCTCTCTCTTTCTCTCTCTCTCTCTCTTTCATTTTCCCCGTATTGCTTTGCTTTTCTTTGTTCTCGTTTTGTTTTTGTTTTTGTTTTTGTTTTTGTTTTTGTTTTTTCAATGTTGGGCCTATTCCACTGATGTATCTACAGATTAGTGGCCTCTCCCAATTTTCACACCACGAGGTTTTGATTTTTTTTGTTTACTTTTTATCATTTTTTTATCTGAACCCTTCCGAATATAAAGTATAAAGTTAGTTAGTCTCTATTTTAAAAGGTTTGCCCTTTTCCCTTATTAGGTTTTTTTTTTCCCCTTTTTTTTTAACGAGGGGTGACAGAGAATCCCTCAACCCTACCCCCTACAAAACGAGTCTGAGATTGTGTTAGATTTGAAACTTTTCTTTGAAAAAGTATCTGGGTTATTGCCTTGTCTTGGAGAATGTCTGAAGTAAGTAAATGTAAATTAAGTATAGGAAGTGGGGGTATAAAGTGGACCCTAACCCTAAAGATGAAAAATGATAGGAGACTGCTTTTTGTGGTATTACACTCCTGCCATGAAACGGATTTGAGACTAGATTGAGACGGAAATCAAAGGGTTTTCAGACAGTTTTGAAACAGTTGCGGGGACGTTACATGAGTCTCCGCGACATCTCATGAGTCGAGGGAAAATCAAATATGTGTGAATTTATGATTTTTTTTCCCCCTACGACTCGGACACTCAGAGACGTCTCCGATACTGTTTTCTGTCTTCGAGACGTCCCATGACACTTCAAAACCGCCTCAAACCCGTTCAAACATGCCAAAGTAGTCCCAAATTTGTCTCAAATCCGTCTCATGGTAAGCAGGCGCGGATCCCCCCCCCCCCCCCCCCCCCGCTTATCGCATGCCAGCGTCACGTGAAAATTCTCTTGATGTACCTTTTTGCTCTCCCTGTGTGATGGGGAAAAAGTTGGGGTTTACCAACTTGAATGCTGAAATTCCAATTTTGCCAGCCCCCCCCCTCTAATGAAAATACTGAATCCGCCTGTGGGCAAGTGAGTGTGAGTGTCCGAGTCGAAGAGATATCCCCCCAAAATGAGATACCATCTTTAAATTAGTTTTAAAGATAATGCAATAAAAAGTTTGTTTTCATGAAAGATTGAAAGTCCGTTTTACCCATGATTAGGTCTATGTCGGGTAATAGTCCTTTTCACATTTTATTTTTCCCTACTGGGAAGATCAATCAGTCGTCTTTGCAGACAATTAATAACAGCTTTCATATCTTTATGTTTCCAGGAACTCCAGGTGCTTTGTTGTTTATTTTAGGGGCATGTTGATACCTATAATAAAAGTTCTAATGAGGAACATGCATTTTGAAATAATTGGAAAAATTGCTTAATCAATTTAGGGGAGCCAAATTGACCTGTAACTTTGGGGTGCCATAAGTAGAGCTTAAACAATTTGATCAAAACGAAAAACAAATAAAATAAAATTGGGGTATTATTTTCATCGTCATATTATGATTATGTACAACACATTTCCATTATGAAATTTCACCGAACTCAAATATAAAATTGACCCTTCCCCGAGACAGTAAAATACGGAGCTTTCGGGAACACTACTATACGGTAGGCAACAAGACGGTGGTATACTGGCCTCGCACTCGCACTGCCGTCGTGACTTGTAAGCGCTTTCGCAGCATGGGTGTCGATTGTGGGGGGGGGGATGGGGGGATGCATCCCCCCCCCCCCCCAATAATTTCGGTGAGGGGGATGGTGTGTACAATCATCCCCCCAATATTTTGATATCAAGAAAATAAAAATTATCATATTATATGCATATAAATCTACCCATTACAAATTCGTTATCATATAAAACACTATTATATTATATTATTTTGAAGTCTAAAATGCATATTTCTGACATTCAAAAATCCAAAATTTTCTCACACTTTCGTGAATCTCCCTTGTGTATGCCTGATATACTTTAGTACCTATGCACACATGTATTACACAATACACCGAGTAAATAATGGAAGGGTAGATGTTTCACTATTCACAATTGGAAAAAAATAAAACAACATTTAAATCAATGATAATCAAGGGCACCGATCCCAGGGTGCATAGGGGACAGGTGCCTCGAAAAGTAAAACTGAAGGCATAAGTATTCTCCCTCAAAAATCCACGATGGTTTTGAAAAAAACCATTCGGCTCTTCATTGACAACTTTGAAGGTAACTTTTTTTTTACTCGGACCATATTGTTTATATAATACACTTCCACTACTGGGCGATTCTTTGAAAAGTGAACCTTTTTTGGAAAAATAAAGTTTGTCCTTTTTTGTTTTTAAGCTGCACATTCATATAGAGCATTGTCTGAAGTTTCATGAAATGCATTTTTTATCTTAATTTTACAAATTTTTCATGCTCATTTGCATAAATTAACATGCAAAAAATTTGAATAGAAAAATGGTAAGTAAAATATCATTTGTTTGACCCTGACTTGATTGTATATGCTGGTCTCCTTACTTTGATTATTGTCATTATACCCCTTTTTAACTTCATTCCTTTAAATTTAAATGAAAAATAATGTTGTTGAATTGATTGTTTTAAGATAATTAACTAAAGAAATTAATTGCCATCAAATGTCACACACGTGACCCAAAAACACGAAAAGTTAACGCCCCCAAAAACCATGGTTCTATTATTATTACAATTTTATCTCCAAAGCTAGATATAATGTGCCTTGCATCTCACCAAATATGAAGCCATGATAGCTTTTAATGGTTTGTAACCCATTGGTCTACAACCTATTGGTCTACTACTAGTTGGTCTACTTCCATGTGGTCTACAGCCATTTGGTCCAATGACCTTTTGGTCCACTAACCATTTGGTCCATTGACCAATAGGTCTACTAGGCGTTTGGTCTACATCCAATTGGTCTACTAGGCGTTTGGTCCACATCCAATTAATCTACTACGCGTTTGGTCCACATCCAATTGGTCTACTAGGCGTTTGGTCCACATCCAATTGGTCTACTAGGCGTTTGGTCCACATCCAATTGGTCTACTAGGCGTTTGGTCCACATCCAATTCATCTACTAGGCGTTTGGTCCACAACCAATTCGTCTACGAGGCGTTTGGTCCACATCCAATTGGATGCATGTACTAAGCATCCTTGTTAATATTAGCAATTGGTCTAGACTACTAATTGTATCTGGAGGGATTAAAAAAAAACTTTAAGAAGAAATGATAGACGAACTATAAGGTATGATGAAAAGCACCAAAGGAATTAATCATAAAAGAGGTTCCAAAACTTAAAGAGGACCGCCAAATTGATCTTAAACCTTTAAGGCGCAAAAAAGACGCCAAATTTGTCTCGGAATAAGGGGAGGGTAAATTGATTACAAACGTATAGGGGGACCCCAACTGGTCTTGAACTTATTTTTCTCATCCTCTCGTCCAGCATTAATTACACGCACTATACTCACTGGTATTGCAACATAGCTAAAATGCTATATTTTCAAGTTTGCAAGTCTTTTATATGTTGTCATATTTCATTGCCAGAGATTTGTCGAATATTTTGGTATATTCTGAAAGAGGAGACTTTTCCCTTTTTAATTCCTGAGAGCAGTAATTACCCAAATAGGGGCATAGGGGCTCACGCTGCGCTTGCTGGCCGGATCGCCTGTCTTTCTGTTTAAACTTTTTTTAAATATATAAACAAGGGGTTCCTGTGACTATTTTGGTTGGGCTCAAACATTCCCTTACAAAAATATCGTGTGGTACCACACAACGGTACCATACAAAATACCACAGGATTTTCCTATTGTTTTTTGGCACAGATACCACACAAAATACCATAGAGCAGTACCATACAGCCAAAATACCATAGGATTTCCTATGGTTTTTTGGCACAAATACCACACAAAATACCATACAGAAGTACCATACAGCCAAAATACCATAGGATTTCCTATGGTTTTTTGGCACAAATACCATACAGAAGTACCATACAGCCAAATACCATAGGATTTCCTATGGTTTTTTGGCACAAATACCATACAGAAGTACCATACAGCCAAAATACCATAGGATTTCCTATGGTTTTTTGGCACAAATACCATTCAGAAGTACCATACAGCCAAAATACCATAGGATTTCCTGTGGTTTTTTGGCACAAATACCATACAGAGGTACCATACAGCCAAAATACCGTAGGATTTCCTATGGTTTTTTGGCACAAATACAATACAGAAGTACCATACAGCCAAAATACCATAGGATTTCCTATGGTTTTTTGGCACATTTACCAGTGATTATCTTTAAATCTTCCATAAAATACTCCTGAAACTATTTTTTCAAAAGTATTAATGATCAAACTTGGATTTCTTTTATTCGACACATCCCTGGTACTACTCAATACAAACTGGATGGAGGGTTTCCGATTGGTAATCACACAATGCTCATTATTTTAGGATTCTGGAACATATCACATAAAAATATTCATCCAGTTTGCAAAACGATGCCGTACGTTACGGCGTGTAGAGTTATAAACCATATATATTTTGTAATTTAATATTATACCCATCTAAACTGCCCTTAGCATTTATTGTGCGACACACTGTATATATATTGTATTGTAAAACGTTGATTAATGAGATTTTCACTCGCCTCGTCGGAAATCTTGTATTTTAGTAGGATTATACAAGCTAGTGAATAACAATGATTAATGTTAATTATAGAGCTACAATTTTTAGCTCGCGCTTTCCAACGCTCACAAACAAATAACCAATACAATGATTTAACGACCTTTAACTATTGTTTCAGGTCGTATTTTGTTGAATATGTTTTATTTGTTCCAACCTTAATATTCTTCAAAATCCCGTCATTAGTTTCTGCCATAATAAATTATGTGTTGAAAAATAGATCATTCTATTTCGACATTTTGGGTATACAAATATTTAGGAAGCCTTACTTCGCTTCGAGTCTATAATGATTCCCATTCCGGGGTCTCCGTTCTCCCCCCACCCCTGACCGTCATCATATGAAAATCGCAGCCCCTGATGCGTAGGGTGAGACCGCGGACAATAATTGAACACGGGGAAGATTGTGCACAGAGGCTCCAATACATGTGGTATTCGTTGCCAAAAACATACAGCAATACCCATACCATATGGTATATGTGTAACAAAAAAAAATAATACCAGCAATACCATACATATGGGTATTTGTGCCAAAAACCCTTACAGCAATACCATTTAACATAGGTATGTGTGCCAGAAAGCAAACAGAATACCCATACAGCAAAACGAAATACCATACAGAGAGTACCATACAGCCAAAATACCATGATTTCTATGGTTTTTTTTGGAAGCATACAACAAATACCATCAGGATTCTCCTATGGTTTTTTGGCACAAATACCACAGGATTTCCTATGGTATTTTAGCACAAGTACCACAAAAAATACCATACAGGTGTACCATTCAAGCAAAAATACCTAATACATTATCCCAAACTAGTACCACACACAATACCGCACACAGTTACCAGGATTATGACATACCGTTGCGACGCGGAACACCACAACGCCGTTAATCAGGGATGCCACACGCCGTTACCACAGGACTGCCGCTAGACACCCAAGGATACCATACACTGGTATATTACCACTATTTAGCAAAAAATTTTGGGTCATAGTTAGTTATTTTCTTATTTTCTTGATAAAATGCAAATGTCAAACTATCGCTCTTCATGTACTCTGTGTGTTTAAGGAAATATATTTCCCTAAAAGAAAAAATATCAATACGCAGGCAATTACTAGTTAATGAGGTAAGCTTCACAAAATACTGATTTGTGCATACAAAAACATTGTATGCAAAATGAGCTAATTACCATAGTACCACGACGCACGTACCAAACTAAACTTAGCAGTAAACTGCCCATAAATCCACTTTGACTAATGCCCGTTGGTTTCATCCCTGTCATGCTGTGATTTCTCTTTCATCATCCGTCAAATTACACATTTGGTCTAATTAATTCCCATTTCGTCTAATCAAGTCGACTGGTGAAACACGCACTTAGTCAATCCTGTAAGAAACTATCCCTTAGAAAAAAAAATCCTGTGAAATTACCTACAACGGTAGGTAATTGGCGGCGTCCCGGGTGCGGGAGACGATTCGAGTCCCCCCCCCACCCCGATCGATTTTTGTTTTCTGGGGGATTCGTCCACCCTCGATTTTAAAGCTAATAAAAAAATATATGTACATATAATAGACGAAGAAGGCACAGTGTGCGAAAATGTACCAAGTTCAGGTATTAAAAAGCAAATTTTCGGCTCGCGCTTCACTTTCAAACAAAAACACCAAACAATAATTAAACTAATAATCTTCTTCAGGTCCCTATACTCATTTATTCTTTATTGTTCACAACGCTTTATTTGTAACTTTGGCATAATGTGTGGAGGCATCTATGTGGAATTGGATATAGCCATAATATGTCTCTTTGGGGTGCTTTTTATTCCGATCTAGTGTATAATTAATTCCTCTCCAAAATTGGCGGCAATCAGGGGACTGTCCCCTTTGATTTTCAAACTTCACATTTTGTTTTTATTTTCTAATAATTTGGATAAATTTTGTATTTGCCCATCTCCAAATTGATAAAATAACTTTAAATTCTTTAAATTCTTTTTCAGGTCCGTACGTTATATAAAAGTGACCATATTCTAGAAAGGGATTACAAACATATAATAACAGAAATACTTTGAATGAATCATTTTACTCGCTCTTCGTAATTGTATTTTCTTTCAAGAGTAGTGATTATTCAGTAGTGAATACAATGATTATGTTATTATAGAGCAAAATTTTTAGCTCCGCTTCGCCGCTCACAAACAAATAACAATACAAATTGATTAACGATTTACTATG
>CALNVZ010000571.1:75195-85358 GCA_940671915.1 Paracentrotus lividus | reverse complement strand
ATATATTTACAATTGTATTATTCGAGTTGTCAATTCTGAGAATAAACTTGAAAGTTAGATTTCTAACCACAGCTTGACACGAAGGTACATATTGAGCGTCTGCAAACATTCTACTAGCACTAGAGTGCCTTGGTACCCTAAGAAGCATCCTCATAGCATCATTATAGGCTACTGTAAGTTTCTTCAAACTGCTCTTTTTAAATCTGCACCACAGGTGTGCAGTGTATAGAGGGGTACAATATGCTCTAAATAATTCAACTTTAACACCTAGAGAACACATATGGAACTTTCTGCAGAGTGTGTTCCCCTGTGCGTATAGTCTACGACACTGTCTATAAATATCTTTATCATCACACAGATCCTCTGTAAAAAAAAATGACCAAGGTACTTAGACTCTTTACAAACGTCAAGTTTTGTGCCACATAGATGAAAATCTGGAAACACTAACTTACTATGTTCTTTAAATCTTACAATCATTGCATGACTTTTCTTTGCATTATATTTTACATCATTATCCACTCCATACTGGGAACATACATTTAGCAAACTCTGCAAACCTGCAGTAGATGGACTAAATATTACGTCGAGATCATCAAGCATAACATCAATGTGAATCTACACTTTGGTACCGACCAACTAACAGCCAGTACTACAAGTTATTTAATTTCACGACAAGCATCCATATTTACACATTAAAAGTATGGAGAGCAACTATGCACCTTGGCTCGAACACCCCATTGACAACAGTGAACGTGTCGGAGAGCAGCTCCTACCACCATCTTATGCATCGCTAGTATTGTGTGACCATACCAATATAATCAATATTCTTATGCAAATATAGGCGGAATGCCCTATCACACATCTTCCTCTAAAAAGCTTTCGTTGGCTTTGACTCTCTATCAAGTGCTTTGAGGCACATTCAAGAAACATACAAAACAACTGCAGAGTTTCCTTCTCGATAAACTCGCAGCATATTTCTTTTAGAGCAAAATGCACATATCGGTCTCACATCTTTTGCTTTAAAAAGGCAATACTTGGTTGTCACAAAATAGATATGTATTGCTCTCAACCTACGCAACAACAATTTTTCTAGAACTTTAGAAAGCACAGCTAGCTAAGGCTATAGCACTACTAATGATCTTTACTGGTTATTTTAGCGACGCAGCTTTGTCTTTCAGCACGGGGACGCAAATAACAGATATCATACTATCAGGAGTAAACCGATTGAATAAGAAACTCTAGAGAAGCATACAGAAGAGTAAAGGGTAACAATTCAGAACTTGCAAACTTCAAATGCTCTGGGCGTTATATACTGTCTAACGCACAAGATCGGTTTTATAGGCTTCTGAATCTCTTAGGTTACATAATCCTATGTCTCTCTGAAGGAAACATCGCCTAACTGGAAACAATTGAACTTCTGACACAATTTAGTAAATCCTTCATATTGCTTTCTCCAATAGCTCACATATTTCAGCATTCCTGTGTACCACCTTTAATGTTGGTAGGTGAGGGCTGATTTTACTTGTTATTTAAGGTCACACTTGTAATCTCGCGAAGGTTCGTTTATTCCGAAGCTCATGCTTGATTCGACACGTTCGTCATTCGCAAACACGTAAAATGCCTATACTTCGATCGTTTCGTTTTATCCGAAAAATAAAAAAGGTCCGTTAACTGTACATCTGCTGCTATTCTTTAGTGGCCGTTATTCGGAAGGTCTTGTTCATTACCGAGAAACGAAAAAAAGGGTTTCGTCATTCGAAGGTTTCGTAATCTCCGAAAACGCCCTAATAGGTTCGTCATTCCGAAAGGTAGCGCATTCCGAAACGAAATAGGTGTTCTCATTCCGAAGGTTCGTAATTCGAAAACGAGACAATAGCGGCTCGTCATTCGGAAGTTCGTGTATCCGAAAATAAAATAAGTTTTTAAATTAGTCAAAAAAACTGAAATATATCTGGCGGCGGGAAAAACTGGAGGCATAGCGTGTTGGAGGGGAAGGGTATCACTGGCTTTCAGTGTTCAATTATTGTTATGAGGCTGGAAAGGGAGTTGATCTATCGTTACCAGGGGCGTTTAAGAATTCTTTCAAATGGGTGATCATAGGCTTCAGGCCCGTAACTAGGATTTTCCGAAAATTTTGGCTTTTTATGACCTTAAAGTTAGTGTATTTTTTATTTACTTTTTTCCCTCTTATTTTTACAGATCCTGTAATAAGGATTTTTTATAAGGGTTAAAATGTGAAAAGCAGACTTTTCGCAAGGATTGAACTTGCGAGGCGCGAAGGCGCGAGCGCAGAAAAATTTTGCTGTTTAATGGCGCTGAATGTGGTATGTTATATGCACAGTTTGTCTCTTATATCTTTGCTATTTTCTTTTAATTCCTTAACTAATGTTAATGATCACCTCCCTTTCTAAAAACGTGAACTTTGCCTTGTATTTCAGCATATTTTGCCTCATTTCTACTTTCAATATTCATCCACACACAGATGATCCAAATTCCAAAAGATGCGGGCGGGGCGAAAAAAAAAACACACAAATCATATGAATGCTGGAATTTGTAGCACATTTCTTTTTAACCTATATATCGGCCTATCGAACGGGAGGTCAAGTGGACATCGCGCGAGCGCGAAGCGCGAGCCGAAAATTTTGCTTACATTTTTAAAAATTACATGGAGGCTGTGCATTTAACGCACATTTGCTTTTTTTTTTTATTTCCTAACTAACAAGATGATATTGCACCTCCCTTGAATTTGATATGTGCGAGCATGAAAGCCGAAAGGAAAAGCTCTTTATTAAATGAAAGGATAAGGGCGGGGGGGGGGGGGGGCTGTAGAGCTCTCCAATTCTATCTGTAGACACTACAAAAATGCGAAAGAAGATTAATATTAGTTCCGTGTGTTCAGCGATATCAACTTTGTCCGTCGTTTTCAGCGCTCCTTGACCCCCCCCCCCCCCCCCCGCCATTTCCTGCTCCAAATTCTTTTAAAAACGCACCGCGGTCTATAGAAATATGATCCGAGCGCAGGCGAAAATATTGCACACACTTATCTGAATAATGAGGTTTTCTGCACTTCATAATTTAGCTCAGGAAACTTTTGTCCATCAGGTAGATAGACATATTTAAGAATCGCGCAGAAGCATTTTATGCATAAAAGTGGGGGTTTCACACTTTGGTTAACGCCACCTAGGTATCGACCTCACAACCCTTGTAAGGAGCGCTCTATCACACTGAGCCAACACATCAGTACATACACTTGTGTGTGAGGCATTAGTCCCGCTAGCCCCCGATACCCCTATAAATAATGACACCGCCTCCTCGCAATGACAACAGCGTATCACAACGAACCTTTTTCGTTTTCGGAATGACGAACTTCGGAGTAACTACGTTATTGTCGTTTTCGAATGACGAACCTTCGGAATAACGACTTATTTCGTTTTCGGAATGACGAACCTTCGGAATGACGAACCCTATTCGTTTTGGAATCACCGAACCTTGCGGAAATAACGAACCTTCTGAATGACGAACCTTCGAATACGAATATCTTCGGAATAAGAGACTCCTTCGGAATTACGAAGCCTTCGAATAACGGGTGCTTACCCGATTTCTTTCCAAAAGTCTTGATAACTCTTACTCTGCAATTTCCCAGCAATAGAATCTGCAGCGCATAGCATTTTCGTTATTCTTTACGTACGTAAAGCATACTTAAACGCGCTATTAGTTCTATTCTTCATCTCAAAGAGAGGGCCATTCGTACTTTGGCCATTCTGTACCCATAACAAAAGAGCTTCTCGAGCCTCCGAGTGGAGATCTGCAACATGATATTCAACCAGGTTTCAAATTGTGCTGTGACCCTTTGAGCTTATGCAAACCATCACTTGCTACACATAAAACATCAACAATTCTGTTATATACATGACATATCACTCATGTGACCACTATTTGTACAATTAGGATCACAACATGAAAAAGCATCTGACCCCAAGTCTATATTCATTAAACCAATCTCAGTTTGGCGAAGATATTCACTCTTCAAACTATTGTTTATTCTTGACCAATCTATCTTCCCCTTTTTAACATTATCTGAACCAGTCTCCAAGTGACCAGGCAGGTGCCCTAAATTAATTGATATACAAATTGGAATATGATCAGAAGTAGCAAACTGATATTCTATCTGAATACCCTCTATAGAGGCATGAGCATCTGCTGTACTGATGCAATGATCCAACCAAGAAGTAGTATGCCATGATTCACTCACATATGTATAACTATCCACTGGTAAAAAGTCGAGACTAGATAAAGTATAATTATTGTCATTACAAAAGGCCTTCAAATGATTTGCGAATAGTGACGCATGATCAGAGATGTCTGCATTCCAGTCACCAACTATAAAGACATATAGTGGTATCTAACTCAGCAACAGCAGAAGCAATGTAACCTAATCTCTCAAGATAAACGCTTTCATTATCTAAACATTCAAAGGGAGTATATATATTAACAATAACAAATTTCCTATCACCTACATTTAATTCAATTCCTATGGCCCAATCAGTATTAAATCTGACAGCACTTATTAAATGTTCATGTCTCGTATGCCAAAGTATGGCAACCTCTCCAGGTATTCGCCCCTGGACAAGACCATTCCTTAAATCTGTGGTAGATTCTCCAATGCCATGATATGATGGATGTATTCAATTTAAACCATTCAAGTCTTGCTGGGCTAGCCAAGTTTCCTGGAGGCAAATTATATCACTGTCTTCCTCAAATAGTTTTTCAATGACGAACCGGCGACTTCTTTCATGTCTATGGTTGTATGAAGTAAATGATATTTTCAGCTCCCATTAGATGAAAGGACAGCAAATATAGAAATACTTGAGAAATAATAGAAGAGAAGAGGGAAGAAAAAGAAAATAAAGAAACATAATAAGACAAGATAAGATGAGATGAAAAATGATTAAAAGTAAAGAAATAGGGCCTACATAACACTTGAAAGAAAATTTTAGATTAAATAATTAAAACAAGGAAATACATAAGATTTCAGAAGAGATTTAGATTTAGAAGAATTGAAATTTAAAAAAAAAAATACAGAGGAGCCTTGTTGTTTTTATATTTTACTGCACTTTCATTCATTATATATGAATATTTACGCCTATTAATTGATAGGAGATAGGAGATAAAAAAATACTTGATAATCAGATAATAGAGAATAAAATTGATAGTAGAGAAGATGAAAGGACAACAAACATCGAAATACATGAGGAATATTATGGAAGGGAAGAGGGAAGAAGGAGATTAGAAAAGAATATAAGATAATATGAAAGAAGAAAGTGAAGAAAAAAATAATATAGGCCTAGGCAGTATAAGAAATTATGAGATCAGGAGATGAAAGAAGGATCGAACAAAGACACATTTAAGAATTGAGTAGAAGTGATAGAAGTAAGTAAAATGAAAACATGATTAAAACAAGGAATACATAAGAAGACGAAAGAAGAATTAAAACAGAAAAAATACATAAGAATTAGACAGGAGAGTAGATGAAAGAAGGACAAAAATGTATAAATAAGTAATTATTGATGTAAGATAAAAGAAGAATTGAAACAGAGAAATGCATAATATCTTATAGAAGATGAAAGGACAACAAACATAGAAATAATTGGTGAGGAATTATCATGATTATAGATGAGGAGAGGAAAGAAGTCTGACGAAACAGAGAATAACAGTCATAAGAAGATAAGATGAAAGAACTAAAATGGAATATGGTTTGGAGAAAGAAATACTTAAGAAGGGATAGAACTAAGATGTAAGAGAATTAAAAAGAAATTATACGAGAATTGAAAGAAGGAAAAGAAGAATTCAAACAATATGAAAATAGGAACAAAAACGAAGAAATGCATAATCCATCAAGAATTCTTGTTAAAATGATAAATAAACAGTTACATTCATGCATGCAAATAAATATTTTGTCATTTTCATTCATTTTTATTTCCTTTTCAGTTTGTTTGTTTGGTGTTTTTTTTTTTAATTGTAACTTAGCATGTTTAGAGCATATTTTGAGCTGTTATGTAATTTACGTGAACAGGGGAAATTCGGGAAATACGCAGTTTATTATATTTAAAAAAAAGTTTAATCCAATATTGTTGTTATAATAACTTAAAACATGTTTGCTTTTTTGCATATGTAAGCTTTCCATCAAAATATTAGATAAGTCCACATGTATGCAACTTCAAATCATTATCAAGTTGTTAAACAACGAAATTAAGAGGCTCCATGCCTATTGTTTTATGAAATATTATTTTTGACCAGAAAAATACATATCATTATAAATCAAAAAGCTTACATTTCTTTGAATAGGTCATGCGAGTAAATGGTGTGTATTGTTTTTGTGTTTGGCACTATAATACGTTATGAAGAAAGTAATTGGCTTGTCTTTGCTAGAGCATGGTTTAATCATCATTTTGCAATATTGATTTTCGTAAAAGATTTGAAAAAGGAATCATAAAATGATGTCTTTGAGTTACTGTTTCAATGTCATTGTCTAATAGTTGGCTCAGATGGTAATTTGGTTTTAAATGGTAATTAAAAAAGAGTGAAAAAGAAAAATTCTCATTCATATAAAATATTTGGAACTGCGTTTAACCATATCTAATGTTTTCCGCCCCCAGCGATCTCGTGTACAAAATCGATACAAGTCATGCATGTACATACATGAACATATCAATTTTGGTAATTGCTTTTTTTATCGGTTAAAGGCTTTTCATCATTTATTATATTTAATATTTTGAGAAACTCTCAGCAAACCTGCATTATTTTTTTTTTGTAAAGTGCATCGCATTTCTGTAAACCGTATTAATGATTGTCATGAGCTAATGATATCAAGTGATTATTTTGTTACAACTCAGTAAATATGATATCTGGCCATGTGTTTTGAGAAAAATGGAATTATAAAAGGTTTATATATGAATGATGAGCAATAATGGTCCCCTTGAAAGTATGCTCAGATGAGCGGGGGGGGGGCTAGTAGAAAAGGGAATAAAAATACAAAAAGATATTATACAAAAAAATTTAAATTGACAAACTTGTCAAAATAAGTGCCAAACAGATTATTTCAACTAGAACACTATCATTAAAATGCCATTTAAAAAAAAAATCTTATTTCATGATCGATAATTATGATCGGATTTCTCTCCAAATTTTATCCATAAATTTCAATTTGTTAAGGTTCATATCTAAATGACTCCATTATCTGGCTTCATTAGGGCCATACACGCTCCAGGTCATTTGGATCCGGCCTTCCAGATCATATTTTCTAATTGACTTGGATTCAGGGTCAAGGCTCTGAATGTCCAGGATTCCGGTGCAATAGCTAGAAAGCTTCAGATTTTTTTGGATGACGAGTTCAAGTAAAAATTGATTTCACGCCTTCATTTTTACAATTTAGAACACTGTACTGCATATTACTTCTGTTTGTAACACTTTATGCGATTGATAAACCACAAATTTTGTTAAAGTAATCAAAGGTAAGTACGGTTGTATCAATCTGTGCCCTGTAAACATGGTAACACAAAGACCTACGATCGATAAAATGATACGATTGACTCGTAGCCTCATCATTGATAGGATGCTTCAAAGTTGATGATCTTATACTAATCCTAACCCACCCTAACCCTAATCTTAAATCATTCCCCAATCCAAATTAATCCATGACTATACATGCGTTGCAGTGGCGTACCCAGAATTTCACTAAAACGGGGGACGCAATCGAAAATTATTTTGGAGCGTCACGCTGGCCGAGCGATAAGCGGGGGGGGGGGGGGGGGAGGGGGGGTGTTCAAAATTTCCATTCTTGGGCCAACCATGAGGTCATATATCAGCGCGTAGGGGTACAGGGGCTGATCCCGCATTCTCCAATAGGGGGGGGGGCGGAAAATTCTTCATCAAAATTTTCCTCGAGCAACACTTGGAGATCTAGGCTCCTGGGGGGGGTGTTTTAAGTCTAAAGACAGTGAATTTTGAAAACCTGTTTATTTTCAAATTTCATGAACAAGCTAATGTGTTAGCTAATGTGTTTAATTTTTTAATGCGAGCGTTAAGCGCGAGCCGGAAGTTTAGATATTAGTGAAGCCTGAACAAAAACAGTGCATTTTATCATTATATATATATATATATGGCCATGCGTTTTAAGTTGGGCCTATGTTGTGTGACAAACTCAAAATTTGTACTAATTGTGCACATTTCCATGAAGTGGCTCTAACTTTTTCATATTTTATATTAACCCCACAAAAGTATACATTTTCTGGAAGCTGAATGTCTGAGGAGTTCAAAAATGCGCTTAAAATTAACATAGGTGGCGCCCTTGAAAGGTTTTGAATCTTAGAATCTGAAAAATTTGTGAAAAACGATGGCGTTGGAAACAAATTGCAAAAAAATACTGTTTACCCTATAACATTATTTACTGCAGATTTGAACTCGTCACTTTTTTTTTAGAGCTTTCCAAACATGTATAACTTTCTATACCCTGGGAGAGTTTAACGCATTTTGCTCCAGGCTTGAATGATGACTTCGAAAATTTCAATTTTTTAAGAAAATGTATCATGTGCAGTGTTCTAAGTACTGTAACTCCCTGTTTAAAATACTAGACATGTAATGAAGGATCCTATAAGTTGCTAAGGTAGATAGAAGTAGAGAAGTACTACTGACACCTGAAAGTCCCTTTGTCGTGGTAAACATTATTGACCATAATGTCGCATATAAGAGCCCTTTGGCTGTAAAGAAATTTTATATAGTACAGTCACAATGTCCTACAGCGTACAACACTAAATCTGTTAATTACTTAAATTATGGATCATAAACAAGCTTCAGTATTTCACCTGGTTGTAAGTTGTAAGCATTCCAGTACACCCTTCTATGAACTTGATTTAACTCATGCACCACCGCATGAGCTAAATTTTCTGCACCGACTCCTCCTCCGCCCCTGATCTTCATTAGTTAACAATAAATGAAGAGAACATGAATATCTTTAACATGATTGAACGCATGAATTTATTTGCACTACATGATAGCTGTGATTTAAGTCCAAATTCAGCTTTATACATATGCGTTGAGTTTTGTCTAAACAACACTACTTTTGAGGAGCAGATGTCAAAATTACAACATTTTGCAGGCATACCGAACTCAAAAAGCATGACCAATTAGATTCCTCAACTAACATAGAAACTATCAAAATCAAGCTACATTGATTATTTCAGCAGGGTTTATGAATTTCAACCCAAAGATATTCTTCTATGCACTTGATTTAACTCATTACATCACATTTGCCAAATTTGCTGCGCCGACTCCTCCTGCGCCGACTCCTCCTCCACCCCTGACTCTCATTAATTCACAGTTAATTAACAGACAATGATGAAATTGTGACATTTTTAAAAACATGTATTTTGTTGCCCTACATGAGAGCTTAATAAACAAAATCAAATTTGAGGAGCAGATGTCACAACTCCACCTTTTTAAGGGCCCAACTCAAAACGCATGGCCATATATTTTGGTGCCTGCTTATTAAAGATAGCCCTACTTATCTAATTAAACAATGCGAGCGCGAAAAATTTGGCTATAACAACCTGAAAACAGTGTATTTTAACCGCTCTTTGTGCTACTCATATACATGTAGAACTTATCTCAATGAACAATGCGAGCGCGAGCCGAAAAATTTGGCTATATCAACCTGAAAACAGTGCATTTTAAGAGCTACTGTCTGAGAGAATCAGGCAGGGGGTGGAACATGGGGGTCGGCAATTTTCTCTCATACTTTGAAGTTTTAATACGGTTAGGTTAAAACTTAGAAAAATAGTATTAGAATTTTATAATCATAATTATCTTCATAATTATCACAACCCCCTTAAAATGGCCTTTTCGGGTACTACTTAAATTGGCAAATTTCAAATTTAGCACTGTTTTCAACATTAATAAAACTGTATTTAAAATTCTGCAAATCCTTTGAAATTTAATGGCTGACTTCTCCAAACCTATCCCTATAACACTGTATAGGTGATATTTTACATAAGTAATTGGATCATTCCATTATCTCAGGAGGGGTGACGCAATTTCCCTGAATTTTTAGGAATTCCAAAATAGCCTATTTTGGGCTATCTTTGACGTGCTATAAAAAAAATGGCCCA
>CALNVZ010000571.1:55126-70178 GCA_940671915.1 Paracentrotus lividus | reverse complement strand
TAAACCTCAGAATATAAAAGAAATCCGCCGACCCCCATCTTCCAACTTTTTTCAAATCTGCCTGATTCTCTCAGACAGTGGCTCTTAAGCGCTTTTTGTGCTACTCATATAGAAGATACTAATCTCATTGAACAATGCGAGCATGAAGCGCGAGCTGAAGTTTTTTATATATCAACCCGAAAAACATTGCATTTTTAGTTGTTTTTTTTTTTTCTAATTTTATAAAGAAGATACAGACTTATCTCGTTAAACGATGCAAGCGCGAAGCGCGTGCCGAAAAATTTGGCTATATCAACTTGAAAACATTGCATTTTAAGCGCTTTTTGTGCTGCTCATATAGAAGATCTCATAGTATTTGATATAACAACCTGAAAATATTGCAATTTGAGGGCTTTTTGTGCTACTTTTATAAAGAAGATACTTACATGTATCTCGTTAAACAATGCGAGCCGATTTTGTTATATATAATAACCTGATAACATAATAGCATTTTAAGCGTTTTTTTTTTTTTTGTGTGTGTGCAAAGCTTATGAAGCAGATGCTTAATGCGAGCTGAAAATTTTGTGATACATCAATCTGAAAACAACGCATTTTTAAGCGCTTTTTGTGTTGATCATATAGAAGATACTTATCTCATTAAACAATGCGAGCGCGAGGCGCGAGCCGAAATATTTTGATATATTTAAGCGTGTTTTGTGCTATGCTCTTAAAGATGATAATCATCTTGGTAAACAAATCGAGTATGTAGCATGAGCAAAATCCTGAATAGTGTAGTATTATAATTCAGGCCCATTTTAATGAAAACACACTTTTTCACTACTCAATGAATTCACACCATGATAATTATGTTGCCAAGTATCCAAACACATACTTTTCCCCTCAAAACATTGTAGATTCCTAATACAAATAAAATTGTAGGTTAATTTTACATCGTTTTGTTAAAGGGGAAGTTCACCCTGGATTTTTATTGGTTCTAAAAAATGCAGAAAAATAAAAGAAAAATATTAAAAGAAAATTGACCCAAAATAGCGAAGTTATGAATATGTAAAGTTTTGACTTTGTGATGTCACGTGCGAGCAGCTCTCCCATGTGTTGTGTATGTAAATTCCATAAATTTGTCTTTTTCATGGTCTTTGATAAAGGAAAGGGTCAATTTGATAGAGGCGTGTATATGAACATAAATTATGTTTGATGATATATCGACCGCACAGATGACATATTTAATTTTCTTTTGAAAAAATGACACTGTATATGGAATTTATACTATATAACACATAGGAGAAACGCTCGCACGTGATGTCACAGAATAAACTCAGAATCAAAACTTTGAATATTCATAACTTCATTATTTGTTGGTTATTTATTTAAACCTTGGGTGAACTTCCCCTTTAAGAGTTTTCTCAAAAGGTATACTTTAAGACTAGCTATTTATAACACACAGTCAATGATAGTGTTGCTCAGTTCGCTCTCACTTTTAAATGCACCGTTTTAATAGATAATTTTCAGGTCGCGTCTAATTTCTCATCTTTTATTGCATTCGTTTTTTATTTAGATATCAAAAATAGGTTAATAGAGTGTAAAAAATCGTCCGGCCTTCCCTTCACGTGTACCTATGAGCGAGTTTTGAAGCAGCAGAGAAGTTTATCTTATTTTTGTTAGTTGGAAATAAAAGGGGGTTAGAATAATCCTTTGTATAAATTAAACAAACATGCACGTATACTTTAGGGGGGGGGTTTCGGTGCCCGCTCATTATATTATACAGTGTAACTTGGGTGGCCAATTTAGCAAAGTAAATTTTAGTGAATAATTAGCATTTCTCATGGGGACTCTGGGCTGATTGCAACCCCTTTACGGCTGATGGTATGAGCGGCCGAAGTTCGTAATAAATAGTTTTGCACCAACTCTCACCCCCGCCTCTCGCCGTTACCCCCACTTCATAAAAATTTTACCTGTTACTGATCCGGGAGGGAACTTCGGATAAATATATTTTGTTACGGCCCCTTCCTTCTATTATATGAAAAAAAAATATTGGGGAGATATACAATTATATACTGACGTGTGTTTTTTTTTTTTTTTAGTTTTTGGTGGGGATTCAATTGTGTTGTTAGACTCGACTGGGTGAGGGTGGTATCCAATTTATGGATGTAGATAATCTGGTGATGTGGATCCAATTGGGTGTAGACCACCGGTGAGTTGGACCAATTGGATTTTTGGATCTAATTTTCTTGTTGAGTGGATTCCAATTGGATGTTAGAGGGACTTTCAACTTGGTGAGTGGTATCTGCACCTGGATGTTTAGAGCTGCTTTAACTGTTGTAGGTTGACCAATTGGATTGTTTAGTATCCAACTGGTTGGTTGACCTAATTGGATTGTTAGTCCAACTGGTATGTTTTTTTGGATGGATCCGAGTTTGATTTTGTAGACGGGAACTGTGAGGGTGGACAATTTGGATTTGTGAGAGTTCCAATCGGCGTGAGGTGGATCCATTGTTGTTGTTATGTAGATTCAATTCTGGGTGTATGTGGAGCTCGTTCATTGGATGTAGACGACCCGGTGAGGTGGGACAATTTGGATGTAGACCAACTGGTGAGTGGAGTCATTTGGATGTAGATGCCCGAAATGCCGGTGATGTGGAGCCTAAGTTGGATGGTAGACCAACTGGTGATGTGGACGCATTGGATGTAGATGACAGACGGTGGCTTGGTACCAATTGGATGTTAGAGCCAACTGGGTGAGTGGATCCTAATTGATTATTAGGACCAAGCTGTGTGAGTGACCAATTGGCATGTAGACCAACTTGGTGGTGGATTGACTAATTGGGATTTGTTAGATCGAGATTGTTGTGGTGTTGACCGATTGCGGTGTAGACCAATATGGTTTTAGTTCGCGATTATGGTTGTTTATGTATCTTGTTAATTCTGGAGGTAGAGCTATTGGCTAGTGGACTTCCAATTAGTGTGTAGGAGTCCAATGGTTTGTTGTTACCGTTTTTAATTTAGTTAATTAATTAACTTTGAATTGGTCGCCACACACGTGTGTTCCCACGGGTTCATGCGGTGTGACTCAGTACTATTGTCGCGATTGCCTTAATAAAGAAAGGGATCCGAGGCTATTCGGGCCAATGGTCTTTGTAAGAAGTGAACCTTTAGGGACATATATAGAATTTTTTTGTGCTTTTTGAGTTTTAGGCTGCATATTCAAATGTCTGAAGTTTCATGAACTGATTGTGTTTTGTCGTGATTTTTGCAATGGTGTTCATTGCGTTCATTGTTGCATAAATTAACATAAATGATTTAATTTAAATGGAAAAAACTGGGTAATTGATAATATCATTTTTTTTAACCCTGATGGAATGGATAGTGCTGATCTTCCTTACTTGGATCACTGGTCATTTATATTATTTTTTACTTCGTCTATTGCTTTTCTTTTCATTTTTCCATATTTCAGGTTATTTTTCCCATTAGCTTACTAAAATATGTAATCAAACATATCATAGTGTTTCCATTGTTAGCATAGGTATAAACAAGTGAGAAATTTAGTGCAATGGTAATTGTAAATTATGTATTAGATCAAGTGTACAACAGGTTCTAGAAAAAAATAACCAGGTTGTTTATGAAGGGGACTGCTTAAATAAGCTGTGCTTGTAGATTGCAGCCTCCTATAATAGAATTTTGGTAATTGAATAGTGTATGTTAAAAATTTGAAAAAGAAATCAATAGAACGAAAGGTAAACGTCTTATCCAATTAGCATATTATATTTGAATATATGGCCTTTTTAATCTAAACGCCCCCCCACTGCCCAATAACAAAAAAATAAATGTTGTAAGTTCGATTATATTAGAAGATAATCTATTCCGCTGGAATTAATTGCCTCAAGATTCAGCACATTTTTTCAAGTTATTTCAGGAAGAATTTACATGAATTTGATGCCTCCGTCTTAACCATGGTTGCTGGTATTATTATATATTTATTGTCTCAAAGCTAGAAGATGTTAGCTTGCATCTCACGTATGAATATTGATTCCATGCAGTTTTTATTTAATATTTCATTTGGCAATTTAATTTCGTACACGATCACGGTGACTCCGATGGGTTGGTGGGCGGTAGGGTGTTTATAGTTTTTTTTTTTTGGTCTCTTGTCGGCATCAAATGAGGTTGGGGCATCATGTTATCTTTAGCTGGTATGGGGTGATGGTTGTGGGGTCAAGTGCGAGCCCGCTGGTCGTACTTTATTTTGGTGAACAATCGCTGTGTTTTTTTTTTCTTCTGCTGTCGGTTACTTTTTTTTTTTTTTTTTGCTAGGGGGGGGGGCGGGCCCGTCGCCCCCCCCTCTGATCCGCGCACTGTTGGAGGTCAGGTCGGGCTCCGCTCTGTCTGGCGAATTTTCTGAATGTGCTTTTGTGGATTACACTTCCTTGCATGAAATCGTTGTAGTTGAGACTTAGCTTGGGAGCGGTTGAAGATTAGATGGGTTGTTTAGACAGTTTGTTGATACATTGCGGGGACGTTTACATGAGTCTCCGCGACCATCTCATGAGTCGCGGAAAATAAAAATGTGTGACTTTATGATTTTTCTTCCCTATTCGTGACTCGACACTGCAGAGGACGTCCTCCGATATCTTTTTTTTTTTTTTTTTTTTTTTAAACGCAGAGAAGTCTCGCGTAGTATTCTTTTTCAAACCGCCTGCAAGACTCGCCAACATGCCACACGTTTAGTCCCAAAACTTTTTGTCTCTAAATCGTCTCATTGCAGGAGCAGGGTCATGATCCTAGATGCGTGAGTGCGCCGGGTCTGTGGTGTGGGCGATCATAACGTATTTCAATTCTAGTTGTAACCTTAAGGGAAGAGGCGCTATCACTCTAGCGCGGTCATATGATCAAACCGGGATGGCCCATAGACCTTTGTATTTTGAAGGCGAGTTTTTCACTTTGTTGTCTTGAATTATCTGTGGTGAGCAACTACGTTTTTCAGAAGAAGTGGATCAATTGAATAGAGGTGAGCTAAGATTCTTGGTTTTTTCAAAAATTAGTGAATATTACTCTTACTGTCAAAGGCGGAAGAACAGGAGGTCCTGTCACTTGTATCATTTTATCGCATCTCTAATTCAGATAAGTTTCTGTATTATCTTATTGCCTAATGTGGTGTGCTTCCTCAAAATGAGTCGATACCCACAATAATTATCTTTTTCCTGTGAGACGCATAAGTTATATTATAGGCTTAATGATCAAGGGCCGTTTTAGAAGGCTTGATTCTACCTTGTCGAGAGATTGGTTAATCATTTCGGATTGGTAACGAAAAAGTCGCGTGTCTACTTTTTGTTAATCATTATTTTACAATAGAAGTCTTCCGATGGGTGCGATATTTATTTATAGGGCATAAGCATTACGTAATGATTTGGGATATGGTCGTTTGCCCGTAGCTGCGTTTAGCTGGGTGAGATTGCAGTGATTCCGCGAGATAGCTTTGGGATAGGTGGCGTTGCTGCAACGAGCCGCAGGCGAGTGGCAAGCTGCGCCCCACTCGAAGCATGAGCGATTCACTGTCATTTACGTTTATTGCACAATACACGGGAAGTGTGTTAAGCGCTTTTATCAAATTGCGACCTTTTGCTTCTAAGTAGAGGTTCTTTGAGTGTACTTTACGCAAATAATATTTGTCCAAGGGATTATCCCTTGGAATTTTGGTAGGGAGTAGGCTCAAGATTATTATGCACGATGTCTAGTCGGCAATGAAAGTTAGACAAGACTAGGAGAAAGACCCGGATTGTATGTGTTATCACTTTTTTTTGCGCCGCAAAATGCATTCATCAGTTCTTTTGTTCATATCGAAAATTCAGTCAGTGCACACGTGACGTCGTTTTTGCCACACTTGATTGTCGTAAAATCACAGAGCCAATTTTTTATATTATTCGCATATCGACTCTTCATAGGTCTGCAATTTGGGTTCGGCTGTTTTCCATAGAGGTGACTGAAGTATCACTTTACTAATATCTAAGTAATACGTGGTTGGAACTTCATCTTATGTGAAATAAAGATTCCATGATTACACACTTCAATTCACAATAATAGGTTATTATATTTTATTTTTTAGCTTTTGTCCATAATGTGGTTTGTTTCTCCATTCTGGTTCTGGAGAATCTATTTATCTAACAACATTGATTTAAGTGTCATGTTAATTTCTTTCATTTCTCATGTACGAGTAAGATTGGCTGAACGCACGGATATATGACTATTGCACTGCGGGAAGTCTGTCTAACGAAGTTTCTTGTGTGATGCTAATTTATTATTCGAAGCCAGCTGGTGAATTGATTTCTATATTCAGTTTATAAATTAGGGATAGCTATTTCTCGATTATAATTTTTAAGATTAATTATATCGCTAATAAAAACTATAATAATCTATCGTTTCTGAATTATTTATCTATTTACTAAGATATTATTATTCAAGTATGTTTTGCTTATTTATAATTTTTATCTATTCTCTAAATTTACTTATATTAAGGATATTAGTATCTATTCTAGTTCTAAATATATATAACATTAATCTAATAAAAATATTAAATATAAACTTTACACATTAAACATACCTCCCCCTTAATAAAAATAGTATTCTGGTTATTTCTGTTTTATTATTAAGGAATATTTTTTATTTAATGACGGTGTATGTTTGAATTGTGTGTGGTTGATAATGATAATAGAATTATAAATAATATTGTATTGTTTATCTGTAAAGGTAAGGTAATTTGGTGGGCTGCTATCTCTGTCCTTATGGAGAGAATAATACTGGTGAGATTAGTTTATTAATTTATAATTTTGAATTTTATATTTTTAAATTTATTGAAATGTAATTTCTAATTCCAATTATAATATGTATTTTGTTATTTTCGATCGTTTCTTTTTTCTTGTAATATAAGAATTATTCTCGATATACTGGTTACTAAGGTATTTCTTCATATATGTTGATATAAAACTAAGTTTTTTGCTGCATTTTGGTTGTCTATGTGATGGTATTAAAAATATATTTGTTGCTATGGGTAGTGATATTTTTCTATGAAAAGTATGTATAAATTCTTGTTTTATATTTCTATAAAATGGTATAATGTTCTGATATGTATGAGTTCTTAACGAAAATACATTAACTTCAAATGGATCTGTCTGATAGTTTGTTTTTGGTATGTTTTTTTCCTTTATAGCTTATTAGGATGATTGTTTAAGTCTATTTTAATTAGTTTCGTCTTATTATTACTTATAATGAGGGTGAGATTTAACTATAAGGTGTATTAAAAAGATTTATTTATTTTCTATTGTTCTAAAATAAGGGAGTGAGTGTATGAGTGTGGGTTTTAAAGGGTTGGTTTTTCTAATTTTTTATTTAATATTAGGATTGGGTCTGTCTAGGTAATCTAAGGGCCGTAGGAGGGTGATTCTTATGTTATAGGTGAGGGTCTAAGTCTTTTATTCTTATTTTCTATGGGCGGGGGGTGGAGACGTGAGAGTCGTAGCTGCTATTGTTTTCTACAAGTCTAGTATTGCTTCTTAATCTTGATAAGTGTATTTATTTTTATATAGATAGTTAGTAAATCCTAATTTTTTTTTTTGCTTATAGATTATTGTTGTATTTTATTTTGATACTTAATTTGTTTTTTGATTAATGTCTATATTTAGTGTTTTTAGTTGTTTCTATTGGTTGTTAAAAAAGTAGTGATATTATTATTTATTATTTTTTGAGATAATTAGTAATTAAATTTGTTCGTATAATACGTGTTTGAATATTGGTTTTGTGCAAATTGATTAGTTTAAATTATTGAATCGAATTATATTCTTTATATATAACTTTGCTTATTATTCTTTATCTGGGCTATAGAGGTCTGACTAGAAGATTTTTGCTAAGTTATGGTAGAGATACATGAGGTCTTATAATTTGTTGTTAAGTGATAATATTAATAAGTGGAGGTGATATATTATGGCTAAAGATTAGAGGGCTTTATTGTATGTATGAAGTAATTGTGTGGCTTAGATAGAAGTAGAATTTAATTTCAGTATTTATTTAATCAGTCTGTGCTAGAATTATGGTGTAAAGTATTAATAATGTAAACGTAATGCGGGCAGTATTGAGAGGTGCTAGGATGCAGGCTTACAAATAGTTTGTATTTTGGATTACAATTGAGAAGTTTCGTCTAAATAGAAATTAAAGGTGGGCTTTTGAGATTAGAGGGAGGGGGGTATTATTTCTGTTTGTTCTAAGATAAGTTTAGATAATCTAATTGAATGTTTATAAGATTTTCTTGAAAAGCAAAACTTCTTTTTCCTGATATCACTGTGATTGTATTATTTGGTATTTATGTAAACTAACGGGTTCTATGAGTTTTTTTATTTGGCTGAGGTATGTAAAATATATTAGGTTATTTAGGGTTATATCTTAAAAATATAACTAAAGTCTCTAAGAAAAAAGAAGATTTTTTTGGGGTCTAGATGTATTTAAGTCTATATGAGGAGAATGAACTTAATAAATGATGTTAAGGATATTGGGTGTGCTAAAGTTTTTTTTTCTTCTTCTAATTATCTTAAGTAAGTTATTTAATAAGTAAATTTTAGGAGATTGTCTGTTATATATTCTCGTGAATTGATGGTGTAAGAATGTTCAATACCCACGTACATCGTCTGAATGTGGTCTAATGAGGTTTGTCTAGTAATAGGCTAGGTTATGGTTTTGAAATGGTTTGTCTGGTCTACAATAGGGACTTTATGCTTAGCTGGATATTGTATAGTTGTGGTGGTCTATGAGGTGAGAATATTTAGATCACTATTTGTAATTGCGTTTTAATTAATAAATTTATTTTATCTAAAAAGTGTAGTGCTAGCGTGTTTAGAGTTGTTCTAAGATGGGATTGAAATGGGCTATCATTAGATAAGATAGATTGATTAGGAGGTATTTTAAGTGCGGGAAAGTTGAAGATGATATGTTCTATTTGGATTATGTTATTAGTGAATAATTCTTTTTTTTTCTATAATTTTATGCTTAATGTTTTATAAACTTACATTTTACATTCGTGGAAAGGTAGAGTTTTTTAGTATCTTTCATATGTTGAAGTATTGCTTTACGTTGAGTGATCGTGGGTGCTTTGATATTTATTGTATTTATGAAAACTTATCTTAGGATATGATTTAAAATTGCTTCTATTATTTGAGGGGTCGATCTAATTTGTATTTATATATGAGTAATTGTTGTTATATATATGATTTACTTTTAGGTTTCTGTGTGGTTACTCTAATTAGGTTATTATATTTATATTTTTATCTTGTTGCTCAGCTTTTTGCATAAGTTGGCTACTAGGTAGTCTGTGGAGATCTTACGCAAGGTCAGGTATAACGAGTAAAACGGAAATAGAAGTCTGGAAAAAGCTGATCGAATAACATGGTGTGAAGTTGTGTATGAATATATATATTAGTTGTTGTAGATGTATACTAGTTGTATGTATGATAAAGGAATGTTTGGTTCTGTATAAAAAAAATATGTTATAGTATTTTTTTATTTTATTATATTATTTGTGGTGTGCTGGTTTTCTAATATAGATTGTTCTTTATATAATTTTATTTGTCCTAGATTTTTGCTTTTTATTTCAGTATTGGATATATTTTGGTCTTAATTAGTATTAGAGAGTTATCTTCTTAGGATTTCCTATTCTAATAGAATGATTAAAATCGGGGAATATCCCTTTAATACGGGATTTTATAGGAGACGGCTTGGTATTAAATATGATGGGTTGTTAGTATATAAATTTGTCTTTAGAGGTATATTATTTCTATCATAGCGGGCGCGTGCTTTAGTAGATTAATTGATCATGTGGGATGGAAAGAATTAATTAATAATGATAATATTAATGAGACTAAATAATGTCTATTTTTGTTCTTTCTTAATAGTTAAGGTTTAAAAAAAACTAGCTAGGTATATTTAATATTGTTTTGTTTTTGTTTATTTATTTTTGTGAAAATTTACTTATACTGATATTTTTATTTGTGGATTTAGGAGTGGGTCTAGCATTTGATTATGATGAATTGCTCAAAATATGGTTTTTGGTTAATTTTAGCTGTTTAGATTGAATTGTTTCGTGCTATGGTCTCGTAGAGAGTTTCTAGGGGTTTTTTGTGTAGAGATGATTATTGGGGTGGCGTTGCTGTGTTGTGTTTATTTTTCTGATCTAGAAAAAGAGCGTTCATTAGGGGTTTAGTTGGAGGTTAGTTAGCTAGATTTGTAAATAGCTGTATGGGAGAAGGTTGAGAGGGCATGATCGGGTGGGTGTCTGAACGTGTCGGCCTGAGGTGCTGTAAGTAGATAGTTTTGCTTGCCTATGCGAGGGCTGCAGATTTCGTAGAAATTCTAGAGGGTATATTGAGGTGATGCTGAATTTAGAGTTTTAATTGATTGTCTAGATGGATTTTGTGTATGTTCTATTGTTTTTTCTAGTTGTGTTATGTATTAGCTTTGCTTTCATAGTATGTTATTCTATAACGAATTATTGGCATTATTCAATAGTTCGTGTGAATATACAGAGGTAATTGATTTGTTTATGATTGATTTATCTATTGTTCTTCACTTACTTCAATTTTGTAAAAGTCTTACTTGATGGTGGTGTTATAGTTCTCAATTAATTATTAAGGTTGTCTTTTTTCTCTAGCTTTTGTTTGATTATTGAGTGTATCTATTTGTGTCTATTGATTCGTTATGGGTCTATTTGATTAATGACGAATTCGGTAAGATTGGGGTGGGCTGTGCTGTGCTGGGCTAGTTATGATATTATTATGGAGGTATATTACTAGAGTGTGTCGAGTAGTTTGGACGATCGTTGTTGTAACATGAGAGTTTTCTAAGGTTGTGTTGTTGTGCGATGATTATGTTGTTGTAACGCTAGGGCGGACAGGTGTATTCTTCTTAGATATTGCCTATGTGATACACGTGTATCGCCCCGGAGCAAAAGATTAAGTAAAAAGTAAGTAAATATGATGTTTAGGTTCTAAGAGGTTGGCTTTATAACGGAATATTATGATGTTCTAGGTTCAGAAATAAGGAGTTCTATTTTATAATGGGATGTAATGTGATGTGAGGAAGTGGGTTTTAATTGTGGCTTGATAGGGTACGTGATTATCTGTATAGCTTAAAAAATGTACTGTCGGTATATTTTGTTTTGTTATTGTCATCTGTATTTGATTAGCAGTTTTAGTATTATATGAAGGGTATTCATATAGCGTTAAAGTAATGCGGTACTTATAGAAAAATAATGTGTACTTGATGTGTCGTCATGAGGCCGAGGCTGAGGCTGGGGTCTTATTGTAATTTTAGTTTCGACGGATTCTGTAGATGGTGGATGAAGATATATGGCAAGTTACGGCTGGTGGCTGATTCTGGGGAAATGGAGGGGGAATTATATACTCTACATACTTCTAGTGACGTAATTTCTTATTATAAGTGAGATCTTTTCTAAAGGGTTTGTAGTGTAGGAAGTTGGGTCTTATGGAAGGATTGGACTTGAGAGATGGGTACGTTCTATAAGTTCTTGATTGTTAGATTTATTGGGAAGGGTTGAGGAGCTAGGTTCTGTTCTTATATGTAAGGGTCCTGCGTGGCTTAATAATGAGGTTCTCTGGGATGAAATATGAGTTGATGTTTGTGGAGGGTTCGATTCTCTGTAATTTGGGTGGGGGGGGCGTGTGTCTGGGGCTAGTTTTATGAACAATATGCAATAAAGGGAGTGGAATGGATTTAGGTTTCAACTAAGTGGTGGTTGTTAGTTTTCTTTGTGTCTTAAAAAATAGTCTGGTTTTTGCGTAAAAGAAAAGGTTTCTTTGATTATATATAGATAATGTGGGCTTATGGAAATTTGTGGAACAGTGATGTTAGAATGATGGATGAGGTTTTGGGGCCCTAGTTGTTGGTGGGCTATTAGTGATAAGTATAGTGAGTGGTCAATTGAAGAAAGTTTTTTATGTTATTGTATGAGACTTTGTTTCAGATTTAGTTTGTTACCTTGGCAATGCTTTAAGTTGCCTCGAGTGAAAACTGATTGTGTCTGATGTTATTGTAGGGGAATGGATACGATTTGGATTTGTAGTATTTTTGTTTTTCGATTTTTTTAATGATGTTGTTGGTATACTAAGCTTATAGTCTAGATGTTGGAACATATCTTTGGTTGGCTGAGATTAGGGTATGCTAAATATTCTAATTTTTGATTGAGGCTACCTAAGGGCTTAGGATTGATCTAAGTGTAATACTGTTGATGTTGATCGATTGGTGTTGTTTAGATTTTTTTAATGGATAGGTATTTCTCTATTTGTTATTTGTTTCTATTATGATTGTTTTTTAGTATATAGGTGCAGTCAATATTGTTATTATATGTATTATTTTCTTATTTTTATTGCTTACTTATTGATGATAGAATAAGAGCTGATATTCTTTTGTATGAATCTGTTTTATTTATTCTTATTGGTATTATCTAATGTATGGGAAGGTCTAATTTTGGTTCTGTGGGTTCTTCTAAGAAATAACACAGCTCGGTAAGATTTGATGGTTTTCTTTAATCTCTTTTAGTCTTGTAAAGTGGTGGTAGTAGGGATTTATGAGTTTTTCTGAGGGAGCGAATATATAGGAATTTCATGATGATGTTTGGAATTTAGTTTTTTTTCTATATTTTGGAGTTTTTTAATTTTAATTCTATAATCGTATGGTGTGTTGAGATGGGGGTGGTAGGCAGGGGGGGGGGATTGAGCGTGGAGTGCAATGCTTATGTATTGGTGAGTGTGGTGTTCTAGTAAAGTAAAAGTTAAATAAAGTAGAGAGGTTAGAGAAATAAGAGGCTAGAGGTTGTTTGTAAAGATACTTGGTGGGTTGAATTGAAATGAGGTGAGTCTTACTGAATGTGCTAAGATGTGAGACGAATATGTTTTCTGATTCAATATATTATTAGTTTTATTGGTACGTTATAAATCGTGGAGACGATTCTTATATCTGAGGTTTAAGGAGGTTATATAGTTTTGATGTTTTAAATTGCTTAATTGTTGTAGTATCAAGATTATAGATTGTTTTGATTTATTTTAGTTAATGTCTTAGTCTAGTTAACTATTTATTATAATTTCGTGATTAGATAGATTAATGTTATTTAATGAGTACTTGATGATGTGTAGATAATATTAGGGTATAATTTTTCGATAAAAATAGCTTCTAGAGTTGTTTATCTAGTGGGTACTACGTATAATCGGGTTTTACCGTGCTATTGGGTGGTGGTCTAAAATTGTTATTATTGTTCATCAGTTTAATGGCCTTCTTATGCTTGTTCATGTTGATGTTATAATCTGGGTCGTTATGTTTTATTTGAAGTGAATGCTCTTATGATGTTGGATTCTTGTTAAGCTTATAATGTTAGTAAATTTTCTTTGTGTTGAAACTATAGGAGTGCTAATAGTAAGTGGCTTATGTGATGTATTATTGATAGGTTATTGGTTGTGTTTTTTTATGTGGTTGTAGTTGTATTTAGTTGAGTTTTGTTTTAACTATTGTTTTGTGAATTATATAAATTTTAGTATTTATGTATGAGAAAGTTGAATTTTATTTTTGCTGAGCAGGATAAGATTAATTTTGAAGTATTATCTTCTCTCTAGATAAGAGAGGGGGTGTTAAGGGAGATACTACAGATGGTATATGTAGTTTTTTTGTTGTCGCAGGTACATCTGTCTCTCGTAATAGGCTTATATGCTATAATGCTGTTTTCTTATGGAGTAATGTGAAGGTAATGATTATAGGTGAAGAGTGTGTATTTTAAGACAAGAATTTAGATATTGTTGTCATTTGTATATGTTTCCTACGGTGGCGTCTTTTGTTATCTAGGATAAATAGATTGTCGGGCAGGATTTCATGTTACGGTTGTTGAGGAATGTTTGAGTTTATTATTCTTGATATTAATTAATTAATTTGTTTTCTATATTTGATAGATTAAGTTCGGCTTTTTTGTATAAAAATCGACAGTATATGTTATGAGTTGTCTCTGATTTTTTTTTCTTAGGGTGGTTAGATCAATTTGAGAATGTTGTCGTGGGTTATTCTTAATTATTTGTTGTGTCGAGTTTTTGGGTGCTTATTTTATTAAGTCTTGTTATCTGATATTGAATTCTTTTCTGATGAAGATGTTGTTTAACGATTTAATTAGACTTTGATTAAATTGCGGTAGGAGGTACTATTTAGTATTAAGATTGGAAAGTAATCGGCTTGAGAGATCTTTTTTAAAGACTGTTTAATTTATTATTATTCTTTATATTTCTGAAATTTTTGCTGTTTTTTTATTTTTTGTATTTATTTATTGGCAGATGTTTGAAGTGGTTGTTAGTGGTTTAGAGATTAGTATAGAGTGGTCATCGTTATATCATTGGTTGGTGCTAATAAAGTATTTATTTATGATATGAAGTGTCTATGATTGTGTTATGTGTGTGAGAATTTAACTTTATATGTTATGTGATTTCGGAGTATTGAGTAGTGTTATGTGATGGAATAGTATTGTGTGATACCTAGTATTTTATGATTGAGATGATTGGTCTGTTGTTTTTTTTTTTGTTTTTGTTTGTGGATCGTATTATTTTATGGTTGATTTGATATCTCGATTTTGTATGTCTTTCGTTAGTTTTGACTGTTTACTATTTATTTAATAATGATTTGTAGGAATGCAGTGGCGTTCGGATGATGTTATAGTGTGAGTATGATTTTAATGGATAAGTAGTGTTGGTGTTAGGTCTGTAAGTGGTCTTTAAGTTAGTGGTTTAATTGGTTTGATAATTGAGGGTTGTGGTGATTGGTCTTGTTTGCTTATTTATTGTATTATATTTCTCGTAGATAACTGGAGCGTGTTGATGTTTATATTGGTTGCGATTCTTTGAGTTCTTTCTGTGATTTGCTTGGATATCATATTATTATATTTACTTAAAATGTTTTTTTTGTTTTCTTATTATTTTTTTTCTTTTTTTCTATATTTTTGTATTACTCATGTTGAAGATGTTGGGGTTGTCTTCTTGTA
>CALNVZ010000571.1:41731-54543 GCA_940671915.1 Paracentrotus lividus | reverse complement strand
TCGTCGATTTTTCTGACTGCTTTTGGTGGTATTACACTCCTGCCATGAAACGGATTTGAGACTAGATTGGGACGGAAATTAGAGGGTTTTTAGACAGTTTTGAAACAATTGCGGGGACGTTACATGAGTCTCCGCGACATCTCATGAGTCGCGGGGAAAATAAAATATGTGTGAATTTATGATTTTCTTCCCTACGACTCGGACACTGCAGAGACGTCTCCGATACCTTTTTTTTTTTTTTTTTAAACGCAGAGAAGTCTCCGATACTTTCAAAACCGCCTCAAACCCGTCCCAAACATGCCAAAGTAGTCCCAAACTTTTCTCAAATCCGTCTCATTGCAAGCAGGCGCAGATCCAGATGGTGGACCCGCTGGGTGGGGGCGATCATAAACATATCAATTCTAGTTGTAAACTTAAGGGGAAGAGGGCGCTATCACTCTACGCAAATCAAACGCTGCCATAGACATTTTGTATTTTGCACAAAGCAGAGAGAATAGGGGTGACGCAATCTCCTGAGTTTTTAGGAATTCCAAATAAGCTCATTTTGCGCTACTTTGACGTGCTATAAAAAATGGCCCAATTATTTTTTTATCTGAGCTGAATTTAGATAGTCGAGATATGGACACCCAGTGCAAGTCTTTTCCCAGTTCAAACCGTGGAGTGTCCTTTTACTTTTGTTCACTTAAGCCAGCTGCTTGAAAGTCATGCTCTTTTCAAAAATGGCAAAATAGGTGCAGTTTTGTGTCAAATGTGTATAATCTCTTCTATTCTTGGATTTTGCATACCTGAAAAGCATTCAGAATTGTTGTAAGATGAGCCTTCTATGACTATATATATTATTTTGTATTCCTTGTCACAATGTTTTTAAGATTTTAGTTTATTGACATCATGCAACCCATTAAGTTACTGAAACTAGACGGATCACAGGGGAACACATGATCCTAGAAATTGTTCATTCGCTCACAATTTACGTCTATAAGGCAATAGTGATTTATTGGAAGTCAATCATCGACCGCGATAATAAATATAGGTTGCTTTATATCTAAGCTTGTTTTCCAATATCTGCGAGATATTGAGGTTAGTGGAATATTTAAGTAGAGTTTTTTTTCTAATTATTAGGTGTTCAATTCCTCCAAAAAGAGGGCGTTTACATTAAAAAAAAAAATCTCTAAAAGTTTCATCTCTGAGAAAAGATGAAAGGAAACAAATGGATTGTAACAAAAATGTACTGCAATGAAATACATAGTTGTATGTCATTTTGAGAATGCTCAAAAATTAAACTTGATTCATTGCACTGACATGCACAAATAACGAGACACACGCCCTTCAGCCAGAAGTTGGGCGCGTCTGACCTGAACAAAAAGTGATAAGTAATAATAAAACCAAAATACACTGTTTGTCATAATGGTAGGAATAATTTTTTTGGCTCCAGCGACATTAATGTTGCTGTTGGCTTTAATTTCATTGAGATGTGTTCGTCGCCGCTTTCAATCTCGTGATCCTTGGCAATATCTTGGACGGTTCCGTGCAACATCTCCGGGATTTTTTCTTACCAAAGAAATCTTTTTTCCCCTTATTTTTGTGGCCCCTTTTTTGTTAACGCGACGCACTCAAGGCCCTCAGTCCCTACCCCAAGGAAACACGTACTGAGGTGTAGAGGTGTCATTTGTTTTTAAAGTTAAATCAGTTTTTAATGGTTACTAGGCTAGATTCTTTTGTTCTAGGGGATGGAATGAACCTCACGTAAAAAAAAAAACAAAAAACAAAACCGCCAAAACCAATAACAACAAACAAGGGGCTTTAGCCCTAGTTTGTTAATAGCCTACTGAGCAATGGGAAAGAAGCGAAAGCTGACATTGCGCGTGGGCTGAAAAATATGCCAATGTACGGTATGCAGGATAATATGGGACCCCTATAGCTGATTTGCCTACATTTGGCATAAATTATAAAATGACAACACCAGTCTAATCTTTGTTTTTAATGATCAATACTAACTCGCTCTAACATTTACCTGTGAATAAATAAATTACATACTTAGATGAATACTACCCCCAAATCGTAGCAAAGAGATGATGCCCTAAATCATCCAGATCTGTTATATAAAGTACGCATCACCTAAAGAGATCATTTTCCCGCCATTTTGGAGACTGCCCATGCTTACCTGCACTACACGTTTTGCCACCTTTGTCAGACAAGCATTTTAATAACATGCAACCCCTTCACTACAACAATTGACCTGTACAACTAGTATGCATCAACATGAACTTAAGCTTACCTAACTTATACAAATTGGGCTTACCTCCTCAAAACACCCTTTCACGATCTAACATTCCTGTGAAAATAGTCATATTTTTACATCAGTGGGGTTAAAACAATGCGTTAAGTTTTACCTACCTTGTGGTTCTTCAAGTAATTATCTCTCAGAAGAAAATTTCGGCATCAAGATGCTGCTCAAGAACGAATATATTTTCGTATACAGTTCATTATGGCGCTCGACACCGGTCAACCGAGTCGACGGTCACAGAACATGATTGTGATTTACAGGTGGCCCAATATTAACCTGCTAGCACCTATATTACCATGCATGTGCCCTATTAGAAACTCATGAAATGTGCAGCTGTGTTCAAGTAATATGGAGTAGAATCAATAAGGGATGAGAGGGGGGAGGCTCAATGATCTTCCAAGCACCTTTCCGCAACATGGGTTAACCCCAGCGATTTGGTTCTTTTTGAAGAAAAAAAATGAAATGCTTAAAATTAATGCGAGCGTACAGCGCGAGCTGAAAAATCCTGTCAGATCCTAAATGAGCTGTGTTCGGGGAAGGGGGGCTCAAACTAAAATCCGAGAGCCAAAAACACCTTATAGAAGAGATCTATAATACCTGCCCCAAATTATATAGACGCATTTACATAATATTAAATCCGAGTCAATCAAAATTATTATAATTAAAAGACGGTCGCTGATACCTATATCGGTACCACAAATATTGGAGGGAGTGGGCCTAAACTGATATCCGTGTGAACCCCCCCCCCCCTCCAATATTTTTTTTACTTTAAAAAAAGGTTTATTCTTACTAAATTCTTATCCCTTGATAACTAATTGCAAATATCTGAATACATACTAAACACATAATCATTCATTTTCTTTAAGATATCAGGAACAAAACAAAGAGGTCAGGAGTGCCACTGTCACTGACAAAGATAACCTTTGTCACAAAAGGCCAGATTATTCGTCACAGTCGGGTAATAATTTGCTTTTGCGATATTATGACTGTGGAAATGACACTCATGTATAACCAAATTGATCGAGCACTATTACAAAGTTTCACAACTGGTGTTGACAACAAACTTGCGCAATGACTGAGATTATTTGCGTGAGCGACTGCTTCCGCAACTCGTAAATCTGAACAAATCTCTTCGCAGTCAATGTAGAAATGAACGATTTTAAGTTCGGCCATAACGAAATTATAATACAAATTATTTGGCTGAATAAACAAAATCAATTTGGTTGAAGCAAAAATGCATGACAAATTTAGCTCACTGATAGACAGTTTTGGAAACCCCAGCACATAAATCCAGGCGTCATTCGGAATCACTCGCCCGTCCGCCCGTGATTTAGCTGCGAGGCAAGGCTTAGTAGCTCGAAAAAGGTAGAATCTTAATAGCTATAAAAAAATTAATTAAATGATTAATTATATGAATTTGATTGTATTGTATATTACTGTGGAGATAACTTTTGTATGAATCTATTATAGTGAAGTGGTTTTTCACCGAATATTAGTAAAGTTCGTTGCAGTATGCATACTCATCGTACACGCTACCTCCGAGCGAAACGTTCGTGCAAGGCGCCCCACTCCACCTACCCACACTATCACCACACTCCCGTCTCCCTACTAACCGAAGGTACCTAGCATATATACTGGACCAAATTGAACGTCAAAATGCAGTACAAAACAGTTTGATGCAATCCACAAAAACAAAGTTGAAAATGAGAATGAGGAATTAAAATGTTGCAATGACAACTTGAAAAAAGGTTTGGTCAATTGTACCCCACTTTTTTCAATCGCAACAAATTCAAATTCGTCGATGTTATGGAGTGGCATGACAAAATCTATAATGATAAATCTTTGGCATGACAAATTTTATTAATTTGTTAATATAAACGCACATTAAATGAACAAATTATATATTTGATCAATTGACAAAGTTTCTTTTTTCAGCTGTTGTTTCCCTTGAAATCCTGACAGGGTATATTACAACCAAAATATTCATCGGGGGTATCCTCTTTAGGCGCTACCTCCAACATATTTAAGATTGGGGTAAGTCCCCGTGGCCCTCTCTTTCTGACGTCTATAATGATTTAGATATAAATCGTTGTGTGTACCAGTAGAAACTCCATTAAAAAGCGATAGTAAACCAAAATTGCCAGATTTTTTTCATGCCTTTATCGTTGTTAATGTACTTCATGTAGTCATCTTTTGGTGACATAGATTATGTGCATGGATCGTAACTAAGTTCGATATGCTGAGACCAAGGCTAATTGTTTATTTGAGATTTGTTACTGTTTCTAGAAGTCCATGTACCCATTGATTTCCATTTGTTGAAGTTAATTTTGTCTTTATGCTTCATTATCCAATATTCCTATGTGATACAATAATTTATGAGTTTTTATGTAGAATTTAGCTTGTATATTTTCTAAGCAAGGGACAGTCCATTAGCGACATGGGGGTGTTAACGAAATGAAATACCTAAAATTAACTGTTGCCTGCATTTTATAAGGATATATCTGCTTGGTATATGAGGTGCTTTTCAAACTTTGGGGGTTTTGCAAGTAGATTATAGTACATTTGGCACAGGTACACCAGATTTCCCATATTTTTCATGTTTTTTAAAAAAAGTACCTAAGTTTTTAGCAAGCTTCTAACAAGAAAAAGTGAGACACTCCAGCGATTTTGAAACCTATAATGGATACCTATATTTGGGACCATTCTGTGAAAAAATCGGGCCTGAAAAAAAGTTGGGCATTTTTGTTTAAACACTCTCATGAATATTTGCCAAAATATTCCCATTTTATCCTTCTGAAAAATGCAGAAAAATTGGCACACAGCCCTATTGCAAAATGGTACCATTCCAATCCTTTGTTTTAAATTTTTTTTTTTTTTTTGTATTTACATGCCTGCAAAGAAGAACATTGAATTTAAAGCCCTGCAATTTTATTTGAATCGAATAATTTCAAAATGACCTTTTAATAGGTCATCGAAAATGACCATAAATTGAAAAATCGCAAGGTTTGGAAATGCACCCCAAAGGGTCATTTTAAGGGGGTCGGATAACTATGAAAGATAATTATGATCAGAAAATTTTTGAGTCCCATTTCGGGGGACACTACCCGTCTATGTACTTAATCTCAGAATATAAAAGAAATCCGCCGACGCGCCGCATCTTATCCAACTTTTTTTCAAATCTGCCTGATTCTCTCAGACAGTGGCTCTTAAGTCGCATTTTTGTGGCTACTCATGATGATAGATACTAATCTCATTGAAACAATTGCGAGCATGAGCGCGAAGCTGAGTTTTTATACTATGCAACCCGAAAACATTTTGGCATTTTTAAGTTGTTTTTTTTTTTCTAATTTTATAAAAGAAAGATAACCAGACTTATCTCGTTAAACGATGCAAAGCGCGAAGCGCGTGCCGAAAAATTGGCTATTACAATCTTGAAAACATCTTGGCATTTTTAGCGGCTTTTTGTGCTGCTCATTAATAGAAGATCTCATAGTATTTGATATAAACAACCTGAATATTTGTGGCAATTTTGAGGCTTTTTTGTGCTGAACTTTTATAAAGATAAGATACTTACATGTATCATCGTTAAAACAGATGCGAAGGCCGATTTTGTTATATATGATAAACTCATGATAACATAATAGCAATTTTAAATGCGTTTTTTTTTTTTTTGTGTGTGTGCAAAGCTTATGAGCAGATGCTTAATGCGAGGCTGAAAAATTTTGTGATACATCATCTGAAAACAACGGCAATTTTTAAGCGCTTTTTTGCTGTTGATCTATAGAAGATACTTATCTCATTAAAGCAATGCGAGCGCGGGCGCGAGCGCCGAAAAATATTTTGATATATTTAAGACGTGTCTTTGATGCTATGCTCTAAAGATGATAATCATCTTGGTAAATCAAATCGAGTAAATGTAGCATTGAAGCAAATCCTGAATCAGTGTAGTATTATAATCAAGGCCCAATTTTAATTGAAAACACACTTTTTCAACTAATACTCAATGAAATCAGCACCATGATAATTATGTTGCAAGTTCCAAACACAATAACTTTTCCCCTCACATTGTAGATTCCTAATACAAATAAAATTGTAGGGTTATATTTTAAGCATCGTTTTGTTAAAGGGGAAGTTCACGTCTGGATTTTTTATGGTTCTAAAGAAATGCAGGAAAATAAAAGAAAAATATTAAGAAAATTGACCCATAAATAGCGAAGTTATGAGATATGTAAAGTTTTTTGAACTTGTGAATTGTCACGTGCGAGCAGCTCTCACCATGTGTGTGTATGTAAATTCCATAAATTTGTTCTTTTTCCATGGTCTTTGATAAAGGAACGGTCAATTTGAATAGAGGCGTGTATATGAATCATAAATTATGTTTGATGATATTCGTTGACCGCACATGATGACAATATTTAATTTTCTTTTGAAAAAATGACACTGTATATGGAATTTAGTACTATACTACACATAGGAGAATAACGCCTCGCACGTGATGGTCAAGAATAACTCAGAATCTAAAACTTTGAATATTCATAACTCATTATTTGTTGGTTATTTCTTTAAAGCCGCTGTTAGGACTCTCCCCTTTAAGAGTTTTCTCTCAAAAGGTATACTTTAAGAATCTAAGCCTATTTATAACAACAGTCAATGATAGTGTTGCTCAGTTTCGCTCGGCTCTTTTTAAATGCATAAAGAACGTCTTTAATAAGAAAAAAATAAAGGTTAATAGGATTTTAAAAAACGCCCGCCTCCCTTCAACTGTAGCATGAACATTTTGAGAGCATGGCCAAAATTATTCTTATTAGAGGTAAAACTGTAAAATAAACAAACATGCACGTATACTAGGGGGGGGGGGGTCGGGCCCGCCAAAATTACATTAACTTGGGAGTGCAAATTTAGCAAAAGTAAAAGAATAAAAGACTTTTCATACCGCGAATTGACCCTACGGGCTGATGTATGACGGCCGAAGTTTCCGAAAAATATTTGCAACCAACTCCCCACACCCCGCCCCTACCCTTAGCCCCACTCATAAATTTACTGTTACTGATCGAGGAACTTCGGATAAAATATTTTGTCTGCCCCTCCCCTTTATAGAAATTGATACAACACGTGTTAGTGATCAAATTGGTTGGTTTAGACCAACTGGTGAGTGATCCAAAATGGATGTAGACCAACTGGTGAGTGGAGCATTGGGTGTACGACCAACGGTGAGTGTGGACCATTGGATGTAGACCAACTTGTGAGTGGACAATTGGATGTAGACGCAAACTGGTGAGTGGATCCAATTGGAATGTAGACGCAAAGCTGGTGAGTGGACGCAATTGGATGTAGACCAATGGTGAGTTGGACCAATTGAATTAGACAACTGGTGAGTGGACCCAATTGGAATGTAGACCAAACTGGTGAGTGACCAATTGGATGTAGACCAACCGGTGAGTCGGACCAATTGATGTAGACCAAACTGGTGAGTGGACCAATTGGATGTAGACCAACCGGTGAGTGGACCATTGGATGTAACCAACTGGTGAGGTGAACCAATTGGATGTAGACGCAACCGGTGAGTGTACAATGGATGTGAGACCAACTGGTGAGGGACCAATTGGAGTAGACCACCGGTGAGTGGACCAATTGGATGTAGAACGCAACTGGTGAGTGGACCATTGATATTAGACGCAATCTGGTGAGCTGGACCAAATAATGATGTAGACCAACTGGTGGAGTGGACGCAATTGGATGTAGACATCGAGTGGTGGGTGGAGCCGATTGGGATGTAGCCAAATGTTAGTGGACGATTAGGGTTTTAACCTGTATGGAGGTAGACGTATTGGGCTAGTGGAACGCAATAGGTTTTGTAGGACCAATAGGTGGTTTTACGCTTTTTTAATTTTAGTTATTATTAACTTTGAAATTGGTCACACACGGGTCCACGGGGTCCACGTGTTGTGACGCAACTATGTCTGCCATTAAAAAAAAGAGGACCAAGGCCTATTCGACCATTCCTTTGAAAAGTGAACGCCTTTTAAGGGACAAGCATAAATTTTTGCCTTTTGATTTTAAGCTGCATATTTCAAATGTCTGAAGTTTCAATGAACTGATGTTTGTCGTGATTTTTGCAATTGTTCCATGCTCATTTGCATAAATTAACATACAATGATAATTAAATGGAAAAACGGTAAATGAAAATATCATTTTTTTTAAACCTGCTGAGATGGATACTGCTGATTCCTTACTTGGTCACTGTCATTATAATATTTTTACCTCTATTCCTTTTTCTTTTATTTTTCATTTCATTTTCATTTTCGCCATATAGAACAAAATAAATCAATACATAGTGTTCATTGATAACAAGGTAAACAATAGATACATAGCAATGTAATACGTAATATATAAATAGATCACAAGTGTACAACAGGTGCCTAAAAAAAACCAGGGTTGTTATGGAGCGGGACTGCTAAAAAGGCTGTGTCTGTAGAATTGCAGGCCCCCTATAACTTAGTAATTGTAAGTAATGTGTATCTAAAAAATAAAAAAAAGACAAAAGAAAAAAGTACGCACGCAATACATATATATTGAATATATACCTTTTAATCTAACCCCCCCCCCCCCAATAAAAAAAAAAATGTTGTTATATGATTATATTAAGATAATCAAACCCTGGAAATAATTGCCCCTCAAAATGTCAACAACACATACCGAAAAACATAAATTTTATGCCCCGTCTAACCATGGTTCTGGTATTATTATAATTTATTTCTTCAAGAAGCTAGAAGATGTACCTTGCATCTCAACTAATATGAATCATGACAGTTTTAATTTGAATGATTAATTAGCAAAAATTGGTCAACACGTGACCCGCTGGGTGGGGGCGGTAAGGTGTTATTTTTTTTTTTTTGGTCTGCGGCGCCATCAAAGATGTCATGCATGTAATCAGCTAATAGGGGTAAAGGTTGGGGTCCAATCAGCCCGCTCGTCTATTATTTACTTCGCTTTTTTTTTTTGCTTATTCTTACTTCTTTTTTTTTTTTTTTTTGCTGGGGGGGGGCGGGCCCGTCGCCCCCCCCTGGATCCGCGGCCTGGGTTGGAGGTCAATCGGCCCGCTCCGTCGATTTTTTCTGACTGCTTTTTGGTGGTATTTACACTCCTGCCATGAAACGGATTTGAGACTAGATATGGGACGGAAATCTAGAGGGTTTTTTAGAACAGTTTTGAACAATTGCGGGGACGTTAACATGAGTCTCCGCGACATCTCATGAGTCCGCGGGAATAAAAAATATGTGTGAATTTATGATTTTCTTCCCTACGACTCGAACACGTGCAAAAGGACGTCTCCGATAACCTTTTTTTTTTTTTTTTAAAACGCAGAGAAGTCTCCGATACATTTAAAACTCGAGCGCTGCCAAAACCGTCCCTAAACATGCCAAAGTAAGTCCCCAACTTTTCTCCAAAATCCGTGCTCATTGCAAAGCAGGCGCAGATCCAGATGGGTGGACCCGCTGGGTGGGGGCGGATCATAAACATATCAATTCTAGTTGTAAACTTAAGGGGAAGAGGGCGCTATACTGCGCTAACGCAATCAAACGCTGGCCATAAGACATTTTTGTATTTGCACAGTTTTTTCAACTTTGTTTTCTTGATTATGGCGAGCAACTACTTTTTTCATAAGAAATGATGCAACTTGAATAAGTACGCATAAGAAGTGCTTTTTTTTTCAAAATAGGATAACTTAACTTGCGAAAGGGGAAAAAAAGTGCCTGTCACTTGTATCAATTGCGAAATCCTTAATATGTATCAAGTCTCCTGTACCAATATGGCCAATTTTTGCTCGTCAAATAGCTCATCAGCGCCACATAATTATCTCCCTGGATACGAACATAAAATTATATACAGCTTAAATGATGCAATGCCCGTTTAAAAACTTGAATTCTCACCTTAATCCAGAGATGGTAAATTCATTTCGATTGGTTAAGAAAAAGTCCTGTCACTTTGAACATTACTTACAATAGAATCTTTTAACTCGATGGGTGCCATATTTATTATAGCATTAAACCACACGCCCCGAGCGGCGTTTTAGCGAGTGAATGCAGTGATACGCGAGATACTTGGATAGGGGTTCGGCGCTGCACACGAGCCGCAGGCGAGTGCAGCTGCGCCCATTCCGGAAGCATCGAGCGATCACTGCATTTACGTTAATTGCACAATACAGGGAAGTGTGTTACGCTTTTTATAAATTGCGACATTTGCTACTTAGTAGAATCTTGAGTTACCTTACAAAAAATTCCAAGGATTAATCCCTTGAATTTTTGGTAAGATAGCTCAAAGATCTACATCACGATCGTCAATCCCAAGAAATATTGAACAAACAAGGAAAAGACCCGGATGTATAGTGTTTATCACTTTTTTTTTGCGCCGGCAAATGCACACTAGTGCTTTGGCATCGAAAATCAAGCAATGCCACACGTGACGCGTTTGACCAACCACGATGCGTAAATCACAGAGCCATTTTATAATTCGGCATTACATGCATATCGCAGTGGAGCAGGCGTCTTCGCAAGAGGGACAAGATCAAACTACTAATATCAATATCGTCTTGGAACATCAATCTAATGTGAAATAAAGATTCTGAATTACAACATTCCATACAATAATGTTATACAGCTTGCCCAAATGTGTATTTCCTCCATCTGGTCTAGGAGAATCTATTACTAAACACATGATAAAAGTTCAATTAATTTCTTTCATCTCCATGTCGAGTAGATTGCTTGAACCGAACGGATAATACCAATTCCCAGCTGCAAGGGAAAGTCTTCTTTAAGCGAGTTTTGTGAAGCTAATTTATTATGCAAGCCAAGCTGTATAGATTTCTACGCTGTCAGTCGTATTTCCAACGATCGCTTCGTGCGTCTGGCCTCCTTAGATATTTTGGACGCGCCTTTGTTTAAATTACGATATAATGACGCACATTGGTATATACGTTAACTTTAACATTTTACCATAGAGTACGAATTGATATGTTTCTGATTATTTTCACTTCCATAACTGCGAAATTAATTTATTATTAGCATTATTATGCTCAAAATGGTTCTGGCAATAATTTTTGTGAATAAAAAAAAAACAAACAACAAAAAGAACAAACAAACAAACAAACAAAACAAAAGGTCTAAAAAAGCAAGGAAATACTAAGAAACTTCATAAAACAATAGTAAGTACACAAGGAATGTTAGTTTCGATATTAATCTTTTTTTTTCAAAGTACCAATTGTTTGAATCCTAAATAACAGATTAATGCAAACCAAATTAGCATTCCAGAAGCTGTAGTTCGTTCAATTAGACAAAACTTAATGAACTTCAATGCAATGCGTAAATTAAGCATAATTAATTCAATATAAAATTAAATTATTATTATTATGGAAAATTCAAACAGGCTTTCCTTGTAGTTAAATCACCACACTACCATCGTGCAAATTTTCGGCGCGCTCTCTCGCGATCAAGCCGAATCTTAATAGGGCATCATGGCCCCCCCCCCTAACACGCCGCTCCGCACAGTCCTGAAGCTACCAAAAAACCCCATTGAACCTGACTTAGGGTTTGAGTCATAAAATTTTTTATCACAGCGGATATAGTAATTTGCTTCAAAATGTAGCATTTAATTGCATAATAACATAATAATATTCAATTTTTTGTACAATTTGCATAGGTTCACACACGTACGCCACTAAATTGTGAACACAAAGCGATCACGACCCGACGATGCACGAGTAATTAAAAATAAAAATAAAAAACGAAATTTCAGAGATGACTCCTATCCAGTGGGTATTTTTTGTTAAAGTGGAATACTTAAAGAAGAGGCCAATGCTTGTTGAATTTTGAATTGCATTATAAGTTTAGTAACATGTAGAAACAGAACAACCGTTTAGTGTCTCTTTAGCTTTATTGCGGTTCAGCGAGAAATGCTCGCTGTGAAGCATTGTATATACAATCGGGTTCAAATCAGAAGATCCGTGGATATTTTAAGGGCTATTTGATGACGTCAACAAGTGTGGAGGATGCAAACCGCGAGAAGTAATGCATGAGCATATCTATTACTATCTTAAATGGGCACTATGAAAGATAAAAGCAATCGAGAGCAGAAACTAAATACGCATTGGAATAAAGAGATCCAATGAATAAGAAAAAAGAACACAAAAATAATTTATGTTTAGGAAATAGAGAAACAATAAATAACAAAAGGAAAAACATGATACTAAGGAGAGAGAAAAAACATGATTACAATAAGAAGGTGAGAAAAAAATGAAATACATATAGAAAACTAGAGAAAACAATTAATAACATAAAAAGGAAAGAAGAGAACAAACAATGGAAACTATGAAGGAAGAGAGAAAACAATGAACACATAAAAAGGCTATAGTATGAGAAAGCAATGAATAACATAAAGGAAAAAAGAGAAAACAATGAATAAAAATAGGAAAGCGGGGAAAACAATGAATAACATAAAGAAAGTGAAGAAAGAGCATGAATGGACATACAGA
>CALNVZ010000571.1:0-16458 GCA_940671915.1 Paracentrotus lividus | reverse complement strand
AATATTCTTCGGATTGTGTTCGATAGGCCAGCTGAAGGAGGGTGCCTACAAGCGAAACTGGGGGGGGGGGGGGACAGGTTGTACAAGTGCAACCCATTTTTCAGGATCACATGAGGTCCCTCTTATCATAGTATATCGTGCCCATTTTTTCTAATATAGGGTGCCCTTTTTTTTTATACAAACCTTGTGAAATTTAAAAACTAAAGGCACTTTTATGTATTTTCAAACCCCACGATTTTCCTCACTCGGCATAAGAGGTCACAGGCATCATGGTTGATTAAAAAACTCGCGCCTGCTGCTATGATAGAGACAATATATTCAAGTGTAGTTGTCGACAATTGAAATCAACAGGTACCGTCCTGAGGGGCTCGGGTAGGGGAGTATGATGCGCGATCCAGGGGGAGCCCACGCCCCTCCTCCCCTGGCAAAAAAAAAAAAAAGGAAAATTGACAGGCGGGCCGATTGAGCCCCTAACCTTACACCCTAGGCTGATTCAACGATGACCTATTGGTTTGGATCTATACAACCATTCTATATAAGCCATTCACGAAAACTAACGATTTATCCTACCATCGGATACCAAAAAGATACATTGTGAATGTATGCAAAATACACTGTTAGTCATAAAGGTTGGATTTTATTATAGGTTTTCCCGGTCGATTTTAAACTCTTTTCAATCGAATTCGTTAATGTTCAGTCAATTTAAACGATACCTTCCCGGAGCAGGGCTATCGGTAATTTAAGTTAACGTTTAGAGCACTCGATTTCGTTTATGTTCTTTCATAATCGTTAATGGTCATTCGTATTCGTTTATGTGCGATCAAAAGTGTTTATGTGCAGTAAACTTCGTCAATGTGCATGAAATCAAATTCGTGCGATCAATTTAAAAAATTCCCAGCTGTAAAAAGGAAGTGGAGGTGAGCTTCCAGCAGTCAAATTCGTTTTTAGGCATGCAATTTAAAACGTTTTAGGCCTATCCGTGTGAACACACGAAGCAAGGGGGTGGCGCCCATGGTAAACACAAAATAAATTTATAAGCAATAATTTGTATTCAGAGGCTGCGGAACGAATTTGAAAGTAGGGGGCACTTTTTTTTAAAGGGGGCCCTTTACCTCAGTGGCATAATGAGTAAAATTTATGGGATAGGGAGGGGCTGGGTATAAAAGTAGTATTTTAATTTATTATGCTGTTCAATATATTGATTTTTGAGAGATTAAAAGTGCCCCCTTTTAAAAGAAAAATGTACATTTTGGAGTTTTAAGCAGCATTTAAAGTTTAAGCAACGTTACAGTTTTATTACACACTTAAAGCAAAGTGTAAAATTATTGCCCCCATGATAATGTTAAATACCAATTGCAAATAGATTTACATGTTTTAAATGATTTTTAAAAAACATAAGTGCCAGAAAGGGCATTAAAAATACGTTTAGAGGGATGTAAATAGGCCTATTATGTGCTTTTGACAACACTCTTTTTACAATAGTTGCCCTCGGCAGCAGGGTAATTGGTCTCATGCGTATTGCTTGGTATGCCCTTTTTATGCGAGGTCGCATAGCGACCGAGCGGAAAAATTCGGGTTTAAAAAAAAAGAAACTGTGGAGGAAAAAGGGTTCTTTTTAGTAACAAGAGTGCCCCTTTTTTACAAAAAAAAGTTGTCCGTGGGCCTTTCAAAAAGTCTAAAAGGTTTTTTTTTTAATATAGGTTTTCCCGGTCAAGTTTAAACTATCTCCGATCAATTTGACATTTCTTTCGAGCGCTTTCGTCCGGAATGTGATCGCGATTACAAATCTGCAATGAAATTCGTTTATGTGTAGCCAAAATCAAACACCGTTCAATCCAATTGCACATTGCGCCGACGAATTTGCTGTTGTGAGCAGTCGCATTCGTCAATGTTAGCTCACATTCGTCCATTCGTAAAATTCCCGTCTTCTGGTGAATTCAAATTCGTTTTGGGGCATCCACTTTAGAAATAACTGTATACAAATTAGGAAGTTAGGTTCGGGTAGGAAGAATAAAAATGTTGGAGGGCATGAACTGTTTTTGTTAGAAAAGTAGGGCTGATCATGGGCAGAAGGGGGAACCTGAGCTGAAAAACACACACACACACCACCACACACACACACACAAACAAAACAAAACAAAAAACAAAAAACATAAGCTGATTATAATGTTCGCCGTTTAATCAGTATGAATAAAAAAGAAAAAATTATAATGTCGCTCGAAAATGATGAATGTTTACAAAAATACAATAAAAACACATCTAATGTGTATTAAAAACAGAGTAGGGCTGCCAGCGCCCCAATCCCTCACTCTTATTCATAGAAACTTGCATAACGTGAGCGTGTAAAAAATTCTCGACCCTCGGCCATCATGTAAACGGCCGATGGGATGGGTAAGGGGTTAGATGGTCAGTCGTCGGCAATCTTATTTTTTCTACCATTTCCTCTTTTTATTTAAATTTTATTTTTGATTCTGCTGGGGGTGAGGGGCTTTCCGCTGGGCCCCTGGATCCACGCCTGAAACCCGGGGCGGGGTCCCAAGATAAAAGTGCTAGCCCATGCGTGTCCCCGCATCCTGAAAATGGACCCTAAACGTGCTCAATGCATGTAGTCAAATTTGCACCCTTTATCGACGATCTCACTGGGAAAAACATACCCTAAATGGCGTAAACACCGTGAACAGTTTTACCTCCAAAACAAGCAATGTCCGACTGAAAACTACCGCTATTTTTATAAAAAGATGGCGATTGGAAATTAAAAAACACCCTAGTTTTAGGAAAGGCGTCGGACGCCGCCGAAGGGCTAAAAACAGACCCTTTCGACGCTTTGGGACACGCGTGAATGTAGCCCGGGGGGCATCATGGTGGCGATGACCCCCCCCCCCCGTGGGCCTGAAATGCGTCAATAGACCAAGTGACAATTAGATCAAGTATGTATACATAAAAATCATATTAGACCAAAATAGCTCGTAGACAGGCACAGCCCCATCCTCAAGCGAAAAAAAAAAATAATAAAAAAAAAAAAAAAAAAAAAAAAAAAAAAACTGTGACGTTACATGATACGTTCTGGATGACGAATGCCGCAAAAAAAAAAAATTCACAAATTGTCCCTTTTCGTTACTAAAAGACGCTCCTTTTTTTTTCATGGCTTCAAAGGACACTTTATATATAAAAAAAAAAAACTTTTAACTTCTGAAAGGCCCACGGACAACTTTTTTTGTTAAAAAGGGCACTCTTGTTAATAAAAAAAAAGAACCCTTCCTCCGACAGTCTTCTTTTTAAACCCAAATAAAAAAGGATACCAAACAATACGCAATGAGACCAATTTACCCTGCTGCCGGAGGCCAACTATGTAAAAGATGTTATCAGAAGCCACATTAGCCTATTTACACCTCTAAACTATATTTTAATGCCCTTCTAGACTTAGTGTTTTAAAAAATCATTAAACATGTAAATCTATTTGCAATGGTATTTACATATCATGGGGCAATAATTTACACTTTGCTTTAAGTGTGTAATAAACTGTAATGTGCTTAAACTTTGATGTTGTCCTAAACTCCAAAATACATTTTCTTTTTTATTAAAAGGGGCACTTTTAATCTCTCAAAAAATCAATATATTGAACACCATAAGATAAATTAAAATATTACTAATACCCAGCCCTCCCTAGCCCATCAATTTGCTCATTTATGCCACTGAGGTAAAGGCCCTTTTCAGAAAAAAAATCCCCCCCCCCCCACTTTCAAATCTTCCGCAGCCTCTGGATACAATTTATGCTTTAAAATTTATTTGTTGTTTACCATGTGCTTCGCCACCCCTTGCTTCGTTTTTTCACACGGATAGGCCTAAAATTACGTTTTTAAATTGCTGGCCTAAAAACGAATTTGACTGCTGGAAGCTCACCTCCATTTCCTTTTTACAGCTCTGAAATTTTTTAAATTGATCGTAGAATTTGATTTCATGCTCATTAACGAAATCACTGCACATAAAACACCTTTGATCGCACATAAACGAATACGAATGGTCATTAACGATTTACGAAAGAACATAAACAAATCGAGTGCTCTAAACGTAACTTAAATTACCGATAGCCCCGCTCCGGAAGTATCGTTTAAATTGACTGAACATTAACGAATTCGATTGAAAATAGTTTAAAATCACGGGAAAACCTATAATATGAAAGTGTCCTTGTCATATCAATCTCTACTCCACGTGAAATGTAAATTAACGGTATGACATAAATCTTAACATAAAAGACGCGTCCATATTTGAGAGGGAAAACGCAACATGCATTCATGAGTTTAGTGAAATACATGCAGCTGAGCGGCGCCAGAATGTAAACAACAAAACCCGCCGCAACGCGGGAAGCGACCGATTGACAACTGCATGCAATTATTACTTAGCGTACAAAAAAACTCGCCTAAGAAAACTTCCCTGTCGGTAAAATGGAATGTCAGTCGATCCGTTCGATGGAAATTATCAGTGTATTAAATAAATAATTGAACTTTTATCATAGTTTTCGTAGGTAGATGCTCAGACCAGATGGAAAGAGACATTTTGCAAGCCTATAACACCATTGTGCTAAAAGTTGTAATCATAATCTTTTTCACATATGTTGATGTTCCTAACGATTATGATATAAATAGTGATCTTGTAACATCTTGCGAAGACGCCGTCCACATGCGATATGCATGTGATATGCGGATATTGACCCATCGGGTAAAGATTCGTTGTGATAATGTTCAAAGTGACAGACTGTTTTTAGCCAATCGAATGAATGTACCATATTTGGAAAGCTGAGAATCAAGCTTTTAAAATGCTTGATCATAAGGTGTAATATAATTATGCGTAATCCGAGGAAGATGACTATGCAGCGTATGAAGCATTTGATAGCAAAATTGCCATATTGTACAGGAATTTGCTCTTACTAGGATTTCGAATTGACACAAGTGACAGGACTTTTTCCCTTTGCCAATAACGTTATTCCTATTTTTGAAAAATTCAGACTCTTAGCTACTTATTCAAGTTGATCATTTTCTTTGAAAAGGTAGTTGCTCGCCATAATCAAGAAAACAAAGTGAAAAAACTGTGCAAAATACCAAAAAGTCTATGGCCGCGTTCGCTTTGCGTAGAGTGATAGCGCCCTTCTCCCCTTAAGGTTACAACATAGAATTGATATGGCTAAGAAAAAAAAGCCTTTTAGTAACGAAAAGGACCAATTTTTTTTTTTTTTTCGCATTCGGTCATCCAGAACGTCATTTGTAAGCGGTACGGTTCTAATCGGCAATAATTGTCGATTTTTTTTTTTTTTTTGCTGGGTGATGGGCGGCGCGCCCTGTCTACGAGCCTATTTGGTCAATCTGAACTTTTATGTATACATACTTGATCGAAATGTCACTGGTCTATAATGCATTTCAAGCGTGGATCCAGGGCCAGCGGGAATGCACCCCACCCCCAGAAAAAAAAAATTAAAAAAGGAAACAAAAGAAAGGGAAACAAAATAAAAGGGAGAGAAAAATGGTAGAAAAATAGATTGCCTTGTGATGAGCCGATGGCCGAGAAATTCTAACACCGCCCCCTACCCCCTCAATTTATGCAGCAGTTCTAATGAATAGAGTGCGGATGGGGCTGCAGCCCCTACCTTTCTGTTACTACACACTTAGTTTTGGTATTATATTCTTTTATTTGTTTTTTTTTTTGTAAACATTTCGTTTCTGGAGCTTTGACATATAGTTTTTTAATCATTCTGATGAAATAGCGCAAACATAACTATTCACTTATGGTTTTTTGTTTTTGTTGGTTTTGTTTGGTTTGTGCGTGTGTGTGTGTTTTCCAAGCTCAGGCGTCCCCCCTCCCCCATATCAAGCCTCTTTTTCTGACAAAACACTTCACGCCCCCTCCCAAATTTTAAATTTTCCACCCGAACCTAACATTCCTAATTATACAGTATTTCTAAAGTGGATGCCCAAAACGGAATTTGAATTCACCAGAAGACGGAATTTTACGATATGGACGAATTTGACAACATTGGACGAATGCGACTGCTCACAAACAAAGCAACAATTCGTCGCGCATATTTGCAATGGATTGGAACCGGAGTGTGCATGTTGAAATGTTTATTGGCTACACAGATAAAGAAGAATTTCATGTGCGCAATTTGTAAAGTCGCACACATCCGGACAAAGCCCGAAAAAATGTCATAATATGATCGGGAGATAGTTAAACTTGACCGGGCAAGGGGGGGAAAACCTATATAGTTATATTGATATTATAAAGCTTCAGCACGTCCCTTCTGCGTTGCTCCATGTTCTGAATCTAAATTTTTAATCCAAAATCGTGGTTGAGTCAGCAATTCCTGTAAGAGAGAAAACTGCTATATTCAAAATGCCAATCCAACCATGAAGCGTATCGGGAACGGGGGCGTTTTAAAATGGTGGAAGGGTTTAGCCGACAATGTGGGAGGGGGGGCTGAACCAGGCTAAAAATTCAGAAATCTATGGCAATTTGGTTTTTGTGACCTTACTGACAAAAGTGGGGGGTGCAGCCCCCAAGCGCGCCCCCATCCCCCTGAGCGGCTGTCGGGCCCACTCGACCTCTTTCTCTGCCCCAAAATAAATGGTTTTTCCGTGTTCAACAGGGGATGTTCGGTCAGACCCCCCCCCCCCACCATTCCCCTTCACCAACAGATTTGTCGTCGAGAAGTCCATTTCTGTATTAACCTTTATGGAAACTTGCATATCATGGTTAATAATAATTGTTATAGATCACCCGTGCAATACACATGCGCGCACGGTAATAGGGTATTACACGTGTATGTATGGGTTTTCCACATAAATGGGGCAAAAACGTCGTTTTCCGTGTATTGCAGTCGTAATTTCATAGCGTTATATTTTTTTTATTGGAAAAGGGTATTACCTTTTCTTTTTCACATACTCTCATCCATACATTGGGGCACATTTCTGAAAAGTTTCGCGCTCCAGGTCTTGACATGATTATTACACGAGGTAAAACAATAAATAGATAAAAATTAATTTTTTGGAAAAAAATGAGAAAAATCAAGTTTAACGCTTAAAATTTTATCTTTGCTGAATATAATTCTTATTGAAAATAGTACCAAATTATAGGAAATTTTATTATCTTTAATTTGATACCAAACTCAATGTATATGAAACTTTGCTTCAACCAGTCTTGTTCAGAATACTAATTTTTGTAAAAGGGGCGGCTATTTTGGACGCCTCCACCTGTAGGGACCCTCCTGCAGCTGATCTTAAGAGTAGTCCACCCTAGCGATGTTGGTTAGGGTCCATACAACCATCCTAGATAGGACTAATTTTTATATCTCGACATGTCAGGTCCACCCTACTTGCTCCCTGGGTATATACGAGAGACTGCGTTTTCAGGTGGCTTTCTTCGGAGATCAAGAGGATTTACAAGATAATGTCCGTTTTTAAGGACGTTGCACAGTTATGTTTCTGCGCATCTTGACCGCGCATCCTGGGCGCGCATTATTTAATACGTCAAAATGGAAAAATATACAGCGCTCGTGGGCGATCCAGCGTTCAAAGAGTTAAAAGAAATGAACTTTATAAATATGTTATCTATTCCTTCTTTTTGTTCATTATTTACCTACTTGCAGAGATATGTAAAGCATTTATGTTGGTGCATGTTCGTGTTATTCTAGAGATTGCAATGGATATGAAATGAATTGTAAATGTTTGGGAGCAGGATTTTGAATAAGTCGAATACTAGTATTAGATAAGAGTTTTCATATTTTGAGTATTTTTGGCACGTTTCGGTGGTTTTCAAGTCGACTCGCCACTATTACACCCCCGATATTTTGAAAACGAGCACATGGACCCCCATTTTTTAATGTCCCTACTCTTTTAGTTGATATTCCCTACATACTTGGGCAAATTTTGATGAACTTGACATGGCTTTTGAATGTTCGAGAGCATGATTTTGAATCAAATGTAATATAGGTGGATTCTTAGACTTGTTTGACGTTTCTCGGCGCGTGTTGTGTTTTCAGCCAATTGCAACTATTTGGGCCCGATAGCTTAAAAACGACACATGGACCCCTTTTTTGAAGTTTTCTCCCTTGAGTATGTATTCCTCTACACTACTTGCAAATTTTTATGAAAATGCATGATTTTGAATGTTGGGGAGCATAATTTTGAATCAAGTGTAATTTAGAGTGGATTTTCACGCTTTTTGGGACGTTTCGGCGCGTTTTTGTGACTTTTCAACCATTGCGAGTATTCGGCGCGCCGATAGTTCGAAAACGAGCACATGGACCCCCCCTTTTTTTTAAGTTTCTACATAGTATATGATGAAATCTCTCTACAACTGTTGCAAAATTGATGAGACTGTCATGGTTTTTTAAAAAAGTGCACCTTAAACAATACTTTTTTATTTTCCTGTAGATCCAAGCCTCTAAGATCATGATTTTTGCCATTTTTAACGCACCCTTTTTGCCACATGAGGGTGCTGCTGGCTCAAAAATAAGTAAAAATGTGCCAGTTTAAACAATGTACCCATCTTTGGTATAAAATTTGTAACAAATCGGGAAGGTTTGATAAAGTTTGATACAATTTTGACAAAGTAATGAAGATTTTTACCTGTTTGTTGCATTTGCGAGGTCTAACAGAGGCCAATTTCTTAAATTACGCGTACTTTACATGCCATCCAAATATGGCAACTTCAAAGTTCCGTAGCAAAAAATCAAGCACATGAACCTATATTATTTTTGGCATTTTTGGCATACATAGATACCAAAGTAACTCTGTGCAAAATTTGGTGAACTTGTCATGGTTTTGGTTTCAACTGTGCAACGTCCTTAAATAGGGGTGGTTCTGTTATACGCCGCGTTTTCTGTTACTGTACTATATGGTCCGATCAGTCCAGAGTGTAGAGATTGTTTGTGACAAACAATGGCAACATCAGGCGCGTATCCAGGATTTCGCACCCCGGGGGCCCGACGTTATTTTGGCGCCCCTGTGTACTTTTACCAGGCAAACATAGGTCACGGCTTAAATGCATGTTGAAGGGTTTTAGAAAATAGTTCATTTTAAGCCCTTTTCTTCTTTATTTTTCTTTTTTAATGATGAGGTCATAGAAAAATTTCTAGAAATATGAGGTATTGCTATAAATGAAAATACAAATAATTTTAAATGCGAGCGCAAAGCGCAAGCGAATTTTTTCTTTACTTTACGACCAGAAAGCATAGAATTCTAAGAACTTACATGACCAAGGGGTTTCAATTTTGTAAACTGTTTTGCATATCAATTCTAGTTGTAAACTTAAGGGAAAGAGGGCGCTATCACTCTACCCAAAGCGAACGCGGCCATAGACATTTTGTATTTTGCACAGTTTTTTCACTTTGTTTTCTTGATTATGGCGAGCAACAATTTTTTCAAATAAATGTTCACTCTGATTAATTAAGCTAATATTCTGAATTGTTTAATAACAGGAATAAAAAATTGGAAAGAAAAGAAAAAATTCTGTCACTTGCGTCAATTCGAAAGCCTTGCAGATCAAATTTCCTGTACAATATGGCCAATTTTGCTCTCAAAATAGCTCATACGCTGCATAGTCATCTTCCTCGATTACACATAATTATATTACACCTATACTGTTCAAGCAGTTTTTAAAATCTTGAATTCTCAGCTTTCCAAATATGGTACATTCATTTCGATTGGCTAAAAAAAAGTCCTGTCACTTTGAACATTATCACAAACGAATCTTTACTCGATGGGTCAATATTTCCGCATATCACATGCATATCGCATGTGGACGGCGTCTTCGCAAGATGTGACAAGATCACTATTTATATCAATAATCGTTAGGAACATCAATCTATGTGAAATAAAGATTCTGATTACAACTTTAGCACAATGGTGTTATAGGCTTGCCAAAATGTCTTTTTCCCCAATCTGGTCTGAAGCATCTACCTACGAAAACTATGATAAAAGTTCAATTATTTATTTCATGTCCATGATAGTAATTTACTCGAACGGGATCGACTGACAATACCATTTTACCACAGGGAAGTTTTCTTATGCGAGTTTTTGTACGCTAAGTAATAATTGCATGCACTTGTCAATCGGTCGCTTCCCGCCGTTAGCGCGGGTTTTGTTGACATTAATGTAGAGCCGTATAATTTTCTGCGCCGCTCAGCTGTATTTCCACTAAACTCATGAATGTAATGTTGCGTTTCCCCTCCTCAAATAATGGACGCGTCTCTATGTTAAGATTTAATGTCATACGTTAGATTTACATTTCACGTGGAGTAGAATTGATATGTTTTTTATTATTATTATTATTGTAATAATCTTAAGCTTTAAATGAATAGACGAGCGGAAAAATTCCCTTTACGAATGAACTAAAAAAAGAAAAAAAGGACTTTTCAGCATTTTAGAAATGATAATGTTCATCAGGAATAGGCCTTTATAACCTCTTAGAAGTGTTGCGAGCACGAAATACTTTTGGTGTTTTAATTTATTCTCCTCATGCATATAAAATCATGTGAAATTTGTCCAGCAAGTAATGTGAAATCAAACCAATCTAAACACAAGTTCCCCCTATTTCAGATATCAATAATTTTTTAATCAGGAGGAATTTTAAAAAATTTAATTATAATGTCCATGTAGGGAACGAATTTTAGGAAAAATCATCAATTCATGCTTCAGTGAGCAATGGTTGAATGCCAAAATGTCATTTTTTGAAGTTCACAAGCCTAAAATGGCAACTATGATTCAATAATAACGGACCCATTTTCAGATTTTAAACATTTTACACGTCAGAATGTATGCAAAACGTGCTTTCCAATATATGGAAAAGAAATTTGCATCAAATTTCACGGTTGAGTGAGCATGCAGAAAAAAAGAAGCCTAAATTGCCATTTTTACCTCTTTGCCATGGTATATTCGATCAAATATGATTCCTGTTGTGGAAGTGTATGTAACCAATGTCCATTCATTTACGGCTGGATGCACCCATCAATCAACCAAAAAATAGACCATTTTAGAATTACGAAGAGTCATTGTAGTAATTTTATGCACTAGAAAGCATCTCAATAACATTTTTAGGGTTTTATCTATATTCTTTGGGCACATGTCAATGATCCTGTGGCATTTATTTACAAGTTCATGCTTCAGTGAGCACGTGAGACTGGAAAGCCCTTTTGTCACGTACGGACTAAAATTCAAATTCTTATATGCTACAGTCACACAGACACTTACGTATAGTTACGTTTTTGTTGTTTTAATTTTATTTCATCTTCTTTTCTATCATTTCTTATGTATTTCTTTGTTTTATTGGATGAACGAAATAATCATTATTTCCATTTCGGACTATGACGGGAAGGCATCCGTGGGGATCCACAGAAAAGAAAATAATTTTTGGACGCAACGGGACGTAACTATACGTAAGTGTCTGTGTGACTGTAGCATAAAGCGCGAGCTGAAAATTTTGAGGTAAAAATTGGAGTTATTAGTGTATTATGATTTAGTATCAGCGAAAATTTTGAGTTAATTGTGCATATATCCTACGCGAAGCGCGAGCCGAAAATTTGGGTTTTTAAAAGTTAAATAAAGGGGCACTTTCTAATATTCAAAATTGTGTATTATAGACCCTATTTTGTATTCGCGAGCGCGAAGCTCGAGTTAACAGTGCATTATATACCCTACTGAATTTTAGTTCAAATTTTGTGCATTATGATATAAATTTAAGGTCGGGAGTATAAGAAGCAAAACTTAAAGGGACGTATTGATAAAACATGGGGAATTCACCTTATCTCGGGTGAAATGATAACATTCCAATCAGAGTCTGAGGCGTGTTGCGTAATCTTCAGCGCCAACCCGTCTGGAGCTAATCCGGTTAATCCTTCATGGCTAGACTAACTAACCAGAAGTCCGAAGCAAATCTAACCTATGTTTTGTTTTTGATATGGAGTATTATACAAGTCCTCTCTTTGAATTAATACGAAGAGACCCGTTGAGAGTCTATAAACTAATCCGAAGCTACTGACCCTATTGACTTGACTGAATTCGGTAAACTTCGTCATGTTCGTGCTGTCCGAATGTTAATCCCCAGTAGGCCGACCCTTGCGTAAGCCTCACTGTATGTAGATTGTGTATGAGTCAATGGAGCTCAAGAAAAACGCGCATTCCCCACGATCTCCGACTTGCGAGGGCCTTTAATGTCTGGGTCAGGAGGAGAAAAAGAATGAAGAAGGAGTAGGAAAATCGAGGAGAGAATGATGATCATGAGGAGGAGGAGGAGGAGGATGATGATGATGATAATGATACTGCTGCTGCTGCTGATGATGATAAAATAAATTGATTCTAAACTTTCAAACTTTCAAACTTTCAAACTGCTACTGCTGATGATGATCATGATACTGCTGCTGCTGCTGATGATGATGGTGAAGATGCTGCTGCTGCTTATGGCAAGCCGTTTGTACCATAATCCTGATAAACTTAGTTTATCGCCGATAAACTCAGCATATGAAAACGTTGGGGCTTCTTTCTAGGAAAACCATTTTCACGCACCGATTGTCAATGGAAGGAATGCCCGAAAAACGGGAGTTTTGTTGAATATACTGGAATAAAAAAAAATCGAGAAGATCATTTACTTAGTTACACAGGTTTTACGAGGTTAATGTATATAAAACAAGATAAAACCTTGGGAAGAATATTTTTTACCCCTAACCCTCGCGTTTTGAGCTTTAAAATCTCCCATTTTAGTCATTTTTTGGGTCGTTTTTCTGTGTGAAAATGATATTTTGGTCAAACAGCAGTCACTAAAAACTTTCTGTAAAATTCAGCAGCGCATCGATTTCCTAGTTACGCTGAGTGAAGTAAATATATTAATTCTCTTTCCAATGATTTTAACTTCTTTGTGATTGGTCAATATTTTCCCCCGCGTTTTTGATATCATAAAAAAAAATATCATGATAAAATACTTCGATCCTGACTGCACAGCTTGCACTCTCCTTTTACACGGTCTTTATTCAGGGCATTGTTATCGCGATATCGACGGTCAGACGTAGAGAGAGTCTATACCAGTACACACATTTCCCGTAAGATTATTTCTGGTCGTTAGTGCACTGTAGTGGAACTGTGCGTGTTTGGTATAAAATAACACTGTCCTTTTGATTGTTCACGTTTTCATATGTTTATTCGACCGATAAACTAAGTTTATCGCTCGAAAACTCTTTATCGACGATAAACTCAGTTTTTGCCGATAAACTAAGTTTATCACTTGAAAAACAAGGTTTCTCTCGAAAAACTCTGTTTATCATCGAAAAACTAAGTTTATCGCCGATAAACAGAGTTTTTAATAAACTTAGTTTTCACTTGAAAAGCAGAGTTTCTAGCGATAAACCTAGTTTTTCACCGAAAAACTCTGTTTATCGGCGATAAACTCAGTTTATCGAGTGATAAACTTAGTTTTTCAAAAGACAATGTCGATAACTTAGTTTTTCAACCGATAAACTGAGTTTATCGGTGATAAACTAAGTTTATCTAATTTATGGTACGTTTGCATGCCATAGGTCGCTGTTGTTTACATAAATTTGATAAACTTAGTTTATCGACCGAAAAACTAAGTTTATCGCTCGAAAAACTCTGTTTATCGCGATAAACTTAGTTTTTCAAAAGACAATGTCGATAAACTGAGTTTTTCGTTGATAAACAGAGTTTTCAACTGATAACTACCCTATAGCAGACACTGGTCATAATGACGTCATAAATTGGTCGTAACTGGTAAAAACTGGTCGTAACTGACAAACGATATGATATGACCACATTATGACGTGATTTTGACGTCATTTATTGACCAATATACGACAATTTAATTTGCATTATTTATATGACCAGATTATGACGTGAATATGACGTCATGTATTGACCAATCTACGACGAGCTAATTTACAATTTATAGACCAGATAATAACGTAATTATGACGTCATTTATTGACCAATCTACGACGAGTACATTTGAAATTTTGTATGACCAGATTATGACGTAATTATGACGTTATTTATTGACCAATCTATGACGAGTAAATTTGAAATTTGTATGACCAGATTATGACGTAATTATTACGTCATTTATTGACCAATCTTCGACGAGTAAATTTGCAATATTTATATGACCAGATTATGACGTGACTATGACGTCATGTATTGACCAATCTACGACGAGCTAATTTACAATTATATGACCAGATTATAACTTAATTATGACGTCATTTATTGACCAATCTACGACGAGCTAAATTTACAATTATATGACCAGAATATAACGTAATTATGACGTCATTTATTGACCAATCTACAACGAGTAAATTTGAAATTTTGTATGACCAGATTTATGACGTAATTATTACGTCATTTATTGACCAATCTTCGACGAGTAAATTGCAATTTAATATGACCACATTATGACGTGATTTTAACTTCATTTCTTGACCAATCTACGACAATCAATATGCATTTTTGATATGACCAGATAATGACCAGATAATGACGTCATGTATTGACCAATCTACGACGAGCTAATTTACAATTTATATGACCAGATAACGTAATTATGACCCGTTGAACAATTACTGGACCATTTGACACCAGTAAAACAAGTGGTGATTTGCCTCCGGCCAATTTGCTTCCATTGAGACCCATTGATTAATAAAGCAAACAGGCGAGAGGAAGCCCAATTACATATGCCTGAGCGCCCCTCCCCAAAAAGGAGATATTATATATAATATATTATATTTGGGACCTTATTTGGAGTCAAATGATATTCACAAAAAGGATAATTATGAAGCCCATCAACATAAAAAGTATTTAATTGTATCAGTAGCCCCCCCCCCCCAAAAAAATATAAATAAATAAATGAATGAATGAAAATAAAATGAATAAATAAATAAATGAAATTACTCACCCCTCTTCCTGCGCATATTTCATTATTTTTTGCATTTTTCCTTTTATTCTTTATTTTTTTTAATTTTTTTTTGGGGGGGGCGGGGGAGAGCCCTATCATAAATAGCTGATAAGCAAGTTGCTATATAAGAGGGCTGTAGGATGACATATTGCTTTGAACTACATATAGGGGCAATATATTTCATTTAAGCACTCTTCCGCCTCCTCCCCTCAAAAAAAAAAGAATAATATAAATAAATAACATAAATAAATAAAATAAATAAAATAAATCAACAGCAACTATTAATCTACAATCATGTTTAGCAACACTATAGGGTCCTATGGGATAAATTTCGGAAATACTTTTAATATATTAGCCACCACGCCATACTCAATATTTTTTAATTCTTTGTTAGGAGTTGATTGATGGATAAAGTTTGCAAACCCCACCACAACACTGCAATTAATTGGTCTGAATAACAGACTGTACAGTATGCACAGGTTAATTTGCGCATGCGCAGTGCAGATGTGTGCACACACACTAGATTTGAATTTCGTGTTGGAGGGCAGTGCTATGCTAGTGCAAATACAGGTAAAAATCACTAACTTCAGTATGTCACCTTTTGTAGGGTAAGAAATTTGTAGTTATTCAACTAATTCTTGTAGATTTTCATCTGTGGAATCGCATATATCATGATTTTATCTGTCTAATTGCTGTTCAAAATTTCTTCTGCAGTGCAGCAGTGTGACATTGTGAATTTCGTGTGAACCCATATACCTAAATCTGCGTAGTGTTTGTGTTGACACGCGCGCCACGTGAAGCAACGATTGTTGTAGAGGGGGGTTGGTTGTCCGGACACTTAACAAAAATTAATCTTGCTTGTTTGTATCAGGATTAAGCCAAATAATGCTTATCTTCATCTGTAGAATATTTTTCTAACATTTTGTTCCAAATACTACAAAAAGATTGCTTGTAAATTGTCTCAAATGGCTAGTCAAAATCATTTGTCCAGACACACAACCTGTCCGGACATACATAACTGGGTATATTTCCATTAAGATTACCCTATGTTTGCCTAATACATTTGTTCAAGAGAGTACATCTACCATATTATGTTAACAATATGAATCTGTGGAAATTTGAGCAAAATAAAGTAATTTCGAATTTTAGTTTGATGATGAACATGATGAAAAGTTCTAAGTTCTACTATAGAAGTTTGATCTAGATCTAGATCTACGCTCACGACGCATATAGTTTGCAGATCTCCGAGAACAGCGGAGGAAGAAGAAGTAGTGTGGGCTTATTATGAACTTGATAATTAAACTGAAGAGTGTTTAATTCTGACATATTATTTTTTTTTCTTCAGATTTGTAAACAGTGGAAAGAAAATGATGGAGGCTTTCCACCATAATAGGAGCAACCATACTACCACCCTGGCTGAGTTCATGCATGTGGAGCTTCCATAAGTCACTTCAAGATTTAATTAGCGATAAAAACTGATAAAATCTGCCAAAAAGTGAGAATATCTCTCGCTTT
>CALNVZ010000567.1:34212-57098 GCA_940671915.1 Paracentrotus lividus | reverse complement strand
TTTAAAAAAGAAAGTATTCAGACACGTTAATTCTAAAGATCAGTATTAAGATGTGTAGGGAGGACCTGGGACAATTGTAAAGTTTTTCCAAATTGACCTATCAGCTTTAGTTAAAGCTAAAATAACTTGCTTAAACTAAATTAAAATGAAATAGCATATTCTTAGCTGACATATGAATAGTTAAGTAAAACAAGTCATTTTGAAATAGCCTATTACCTTTCAATAACAAGAGGTCTCGGTTACAATTGCCCCGTGACCAGGGGCAATTGATAACAGACGTTGCGTGCAATGAACACATGAACTTGAACATTTGTTTTCTCTTATCAACATTGCAAGACAAAATTAAACAATCATAACCACATAACTAATTATAATGAACAACAGTGCTTTGGACTCATTTAATTACATTTCCACTTGTTATATGCAGAAATGGGCAAAGTTATGAATATAATTTTAAGATATTAGTTTGGGCTTCCCCTTTAACTGTTTAGAATTAATAGAACCTCATAATTAATTTTTGTTCTTATCTACTTTGTACCTACACATAATCTTTAACTGAAAACTGTTGCTATAACACTTATGTTAGGCTACGCCTTTGACTTTATAACGCATTCTTTCAAATAAGTGATTACATTCTGAGAAGAAGTAAAAATGACAGCTCTTTTTTTTTTTTCTTTCTTTTTTTGTTAAAATCATCTCAAAATTTACGCCACTTTTTTTCTTTGGCAAAATCAATATTCTTTGCCCTTTTAACAAAAATGTAAATTGGACATATTTATTTCAGGTATCATATGAAAATATATTTATTTTTTAGGGGGCTGCCATCCCTGATTAACAATGAAACAAATGAATAAACAACACAAAGGTACTTTTTTCGGATAAATATTCAAATATTTCATTGCATTCTAACAAAACGTTATTAGACAGATATTTTCAAAGTTATTGAATTTTCTAGTCTGAGATTATAGATATGGTACATTGTTTTGTAAAGCATTAATTAATCGACAAACATTCAAGTTAATAAGTTCGATTACTTGAGCTTATTAACGAGGCTTTTCTTGCTATTTTTCTTTATACTCAGTCTACTTCCTATTACAATTCTTGGCATTAAAAGAACGTAAGGATACTCTCTTCTATATTTTTACTTTTTTCTTCATTAAGTGAATTAAATTATTTTAAAAAAACAACAACAACAACAAGCAATAAAAACTTGGGCTCTGGTTATTTCACTTTGCGGAGACGTCCCGCGAATTAGAATAGAAATTTGTTTTGCGGCACGGACAGAATGTATTAAAACGTCTCCAATATCGCGGAGACGTCTCCGGAGACGTCTCCGCCACAATTTATGAAAAAAATCCGTCTCTCGAGATTTAGGAGACTTCTCCGAACGTCTCGATACGTCTCTAATATTATTTATCCGTCGCAGGAGACGAGATTTCTATTTCTGTCGCGGAGACTCTTCCGCGAAGTTAGAAGAACCACCCTAATTTCATGGTCTGAGTTATAGATGTTGTTACCTTTTTGTTTTGTAAAGCATTATAATTGAAAATACATTCAAAGTTCTGAATGATTGATGTGAGCTAAGGGTTGCTATCTCAACTTCGCGGAGACGTCTCCGCGACAGAATTAGGAAATCTTGTCTCCGCGACGGATAATAGTATTAGAGACGTCTCCTGAATTTCGGAGACGGATTTTTTTTCATAAATGTTCGGCGGAGACGTCTTGAGGACTCTCTAATACTATTTATCCGTCGCGAGACGAAATCTTTATGTCGCGGAGACGTCTCGCCAAGTGAGAAAGCACCCTTATCGACGAGGCTATACTCTTTGCTGTTTTTCTTTATTTCCAAGTTCTACTCCTATTTACAATTTTGGACATTAAAGAACCTAATTTCACTCTCATATTATTTTGTGTAGCATAATGCCCCCTGAAAAATTGTTGTCTAATCAGGGCTTAGCGCTTCTGTTCCCAAAAAGAGGTTCTAGTTATGTTTTAATTATGTTACAGAAGCAACAAATCTGGGGACAATTGTAATGTTTTCTTATGTAATTTGCAGGGGCCACGGAGCCTGGGAGGGCTCGTCAGCGAACGTGTACAAAAACGGAAAAATGACCATACTTTTGTGATCTTTTTAGTCTGTTCAAGCCCCCCCCCCCCCCCCCCCCCCCTTTCCTCCCCCCCTCCCGCCCCCCCCTCCCACTCCCCACTTGCCGCTAGCCCCTTCCACTTCCAAAAACGCTCCGCGGCCCTGTTGGTTATTTATAGCTTTGTGTTGATTCAGCGGAAATCTGCTATTACAGAGGTACCTATTTGGAAATATTTTTTCTATCTTACTTGTTCCGGTATTCGTCGTTGACTTAGCAAATATGGCCTAAGAAATAATTTCTAAATATACAAAATGACAGCCTAAGCCTTACCACATATTTTGTCCAGAAGAAAAACAATGGGTAATTAGAAATATTACTTTTATGCTCAAAAAACGGTTTTTTCCGCTGGTAGAAAGTTCCACGAACCATATAAATCTTGTAACACTCATAACAGATTGTGAAGCGAATTAAATGCGCCATGTTCTCTACTTGAATTTAAGTTTATGCGTGGTTTCTGCTAGGAATGGGAGCCTCTGTTACAATTGCCCGTGTTACATTTGTCCCGGTCTCCCCTACTCTTTTCTTGTGCACTCTTTAAATAATTACGTATGTAAATCATGTTATCCTTGGTTACGTATACAACCTATCAGAACGTAACAAATATTCTTCGTTACGTAAATTAACCAATCCAAATGTGCCCTTTTGGGGCGGTTTCGTAGGACTTTTACCGTAATCACGTGTAGTCACACAGAGCAGCTCCCACCTGTCGCTGTAGAGTTGAGCAATATTTTATTGTGTTTTTTTTCGTGAGTTTCTACATTATATTATATTTAGACGGAATTTGAACCTATGCCTCCCCGAGCCGAACCGGCTTAGCTCAAGCCTCCCCGGTGCTGTCTGGACAGAGGAGAAAATTACATCACTGTTTGTTGAATGCTGCTTCATTTGTAACTACACGACCATTTCCTGATTTTATCGGGTATGTACGTTGATATCTACTTTGGTATTTACATATATGTATTTTCTTTGATGTTTGTAATTTTATTATCTCAGAAAAGGGGGAAAAAGGAAAATAACTGATCGTACCTAAGCTTGAACGAATTGATAATACTACCGTTTTGTCTCTATGAAAGCAAAAATATTATATTCACAATTATCAAATGTGATTCATTATTATGTATTTCATTTATTAGAGATTAAGAATAAGCGATAGTTGTGGATGTAATTTCAGTCTGAAAGCCGACATCGTTGTTTGTCCTGACATTTTTCGTTCATATAATATTACGCAATAGAGTCAGGCGCGGATCCAGGGGGCCCACGGGGCCCTGCCCCCCCCCCAAAAAAAAAAAGAGGAAAAAGGGAGAAAGGGAAAAGGGAGAGAAAAGAAGAAAAAAAAAAAGAAAAAGAAAGAACAGAAGGAAAAAGCCCGAGTTGTAAAATATTGCAAAACTTTATTCAACAAGAACGCGAAATAGCCTAATTGGTCTAATCAACCATAAAATAGGCCTTAGTGTGGGGAGTCCACGAGGCCGATTTCTCATTACAAAAGAAGGAAATACATATGACGAAACGAAAAAATTAAGGAAAAAATATTTATAACTAAAAGTTTCAAAATTTTACAAAGAAAAAAGGCCTTTCGACCCCGGCCTAGTGGGCCCTCGGCCTCGATGAAATAGTCGGCTCGTGGGAGTACTAGAGAGTGCCCTTTATTTATTCCATATATCTTTTAAAACCCAACTTTCGGCTCGCGGTACGCGCTCACGATACTAAATAGGTCTATAATACACAATTATTCTACAATTCTTTATAATAGAAAGTGCCTCTTTGTTTATTCAATTATCTTTGAAACCCAAATTTTTTTTGACTCGCGCTTCGCGCCCCAGATTCCAATCTAGTAGGGTACTATAATATAATACACAATTAACTCAAAATTTTCAGTTCGCGCTTCGCGCTCGCGGATACTAAATAGGGCGATTCTTGAAAAAATGACCTTTTTGAAAAATCAAGTTTGTCCTTTTTGTTTTTAAGCTGCACATCATATAGGCATTGGTCTGAAGTTTCATGAAATGCATTTTTATCTTAATCTTACAAATTTTCATGCTCATTTACATAAATTAACATGCACAAAATTTGAATAAAAAATGGTACGTAAAATATCATTTTCTTTGACCTGACTTGATTGTATATGCTGGTCTCCTTACTTTGATTATTGTCATTATACCCTTTTTTAACTTCATCTTAAATTTAAATGAAAAATAATGAGTGGAATTGATTGTTTTAAGATAATTAACTAAAGAAATTAATTGCCATCAAATGTCACACACGTGACCCAAAAACACGACAAGTTAACGCCCCCCCGAAAACCATGGTTCTATTATTATTACAATTTTTCTCCAAAGCTAGATATAATGTGCCTTGCATCTCACCAAATATGAAGCCATGATAGCTTTTAATTAGTTTTAATTAACTTTGAAATTGGTCACACACGTGACCACGGTCACGTGTTGACCACTATGGTGGTCATGCCTTCAAAAAAGGACCGGCTATTCGGGCATTTTCTTGAAAAGTGAACCTTTTCGGGGACAAATAATGTTTTGCTTTTTGATTTTAAGCTGCATATTCAAATAGAGCAATGTCTGAAGTTTCATGAACTGATTTTTTCGTATTTTTGCAATTGTTCATGCTCATTTGCATAAATAACATAAATGATAATTAAATGGAAAACGGTAAATAAAAATCATTTTTTTTAACCCTACTGGAATGGATATGCTGACTTCTTACTTGGATTACTCATTATATTATTATTTACCTTCTATTCCTTTTAATCTATACCCAAAAAATCAATGTTGTTAATTTCCGGGTTGATTATCTTATATAATCAATTTAAAAATTGACTTATTTAAGAAATCAACCCTGAAATAATTCCCTCAAAGTCACACACAAGTAAACAGAAAAACACAAAAAGTTTATGCCCCGTCTTAACCATGGTCTGGTATTATTATACAAAGCCAGATTTATGTACCTTGCATCTCATAAAATGAATCCATGACAAGTTTTAATTTGATTATTATTAGCAAACAAATTAATCACACACGTGACCGCTGGGTGGGGGCGGTCATAAATCTGAGTATTTTCACTTTCATCGGCTGAAATTAATTATTTTAGCATTATCATACTCCAAAATGGTTCTGCAATAATTTTTGCGAAAAAACAACCAAAATAAAACAACAAAAAGAACGAACAAACAGACAAAACAAAAGGTAGAAAAAACAAGGAAATATATAAGAAATTCATAAAACAATGAAATATACAAGAATTTAGTTCGATATCAAAATTTTTTCCGAGTACAATTGTTAGGAATCCTATAAAGATATGCAAACATAAAATTAGCATTCCAGAAGCTGTAGTTTGTCAATTAGAGCAAAATTATGACTTCATGCAATGCGTAAATTAGCATAATTAATTCATATTAAATAAATTATTATTATTATGGGAAATTAACAGTGCTTTCTTGTAGCTAGCATCACACACTACCATCGTGCAAATTTTCGGCGCGCTCGCGCGATCAACAGGCAAGATCTTATAGGGGCATCATGGCCCCCCTCCCTACCCGCCCTCCCCAGTCTTGACAGCTACCAAAACAACCCCATTGACTGTCTAGGGTTGAGTTCATAATTTTTTTACCACAGCGGATATAGTAATTGCTCAAAATGTACATTTATTGCATAAATACATATTATTTTCATTTTTCTGTACATTTGCCATAGGTCACACACGTGACCCACTAAAATGTCACACACGTGACCGACATCACGATACAAAATAATAGATAAAAAAAGAAATTTCAGAGATGACTCGTATCCAGTGGTATTTTTGGTTAACAGGTCCATAATGCATATCTCACAGCAATAAGAACATTTCATCATTTTAACTCACAGGAATTTCAAAATGAAATTAAACTTTCAAAATCATGCCGTTCTGTGAAGTCCACACGTGACCCACTTCTTTTGACCTCTGACCTTGAACATACATATTGTAAATACCAAACAATATTTACAAATGATAGCCAACAAAATATATTGGCATGATATAAACATTAAACCAGTATATTTTTAAAATTGTTAGAGATATAGCCAATTAAAGTCAAGATTTTGCATAATTTCGGTCACACACGTGACCAAGAATGGTCCAAAAGGGTCTATAATACACGATTATCTACAATTCTTTATAATAGAAAGTGCCTCTTTGTTTATTCAATTATCTTTTGAAACCCAAAATTTTTGACTTGCGCTTCGCGCTCGCAGATACCAATCTAGTAGGGTATATAATGTAATACACAATTAAACTCAAAACTTTCAGCTCGCGCTTCGCGCTCGCGGATACTAAATAGGGTCTATTAAGCCCGCCTCACACTGTGCGATTTGCTGCGATGCGATTTTTGAGGAAAAGTGTAATATTATTTGATAGGAACATTCAAACAAGAAAATTCATGCTGTCCAAAATTCTGGGTATTCCTTTGAATACTAAAATTGAAATTCGAGGCGATTTCGAACCCCCTTCCCTGGTTAAATCATATTGTTCCCATATGGCAGTGACGTCACAGCGATCTTGCGATTTTAAGCTAAATTGACCTTTACTCTTAATTAAATGCTCGCATTTAATTGGAACAAAATCTCGATTACATTGTTCCTGTACAACTTTTACCTCTCATAAGATACTTTTGCATGTTTCAAAATGTCACATTTATTTCAAAATGCCATTTGTTCCAAAAATCGCATCGCAGCAAATCGCACAATGTGAGGCGGGCTTAATACACAATTATCTACGATTTTTAATACTATAAAAACTGCCCCTTTATTTATTCCATATATCTTTTAAAACCAAAAATTTTCGGCTCGCGCTTCGCGCTCGCGGATACTGAATAGGGTCTATAACACACAATTATCTACAATCGTTTATGCTAGAAAGTGCCCCTTTATTTATTCTATACATCTTTTAAAACCCCAAATTTTCGGCTCGCGCTTCGCGCTCGCTGAAGCCGGTTCAGTAGGGTATATAATGCACAATTAACTCAACATTTTCAGCTCGCGCTTCGCGCTTGCTGGTACTAAATAGGGTCTATAGTACACAATTCTACAATTTTTTTATACTAGAAAGTGCCCCTTTATTTATTCCATATATCTTTTAAAACCCCAATTTTTTAGCTCGCGCTTCGCGCTCGCGGATACTAAATAGGGGCTATAAAAACAATATTCTACTGTTTTTAATACTATAAAGTGCCCCTTAATCTATTCCATATATTTTTTAAAACTCCAAATTTTCGGATGGCGCTTCGCGCTCGCTGATCCTATATCATAAAGTACAAATAACTCAAATTTGAACGTAAAAATTTTCAGCTCGAGAATACTAAATAGGGTTATCTACAAATTTTATACTAGAAAATGCCCTTTTATTTATTCCATATATCTTTTAAAACCCCAAATATTTCACAAATAAAGCCAATTTTTACCTCAAAGTTTTCATCTCACGCTTCGCGCTCGCGGATACAAAATAGCGTCTATAATTCACGATTATCTCAATTTTATGCTAAAAATTTGCGCTCGCAACGTCTGATGTAATTATAATGTTGGCAATTTAAAATACATATTCAAAAATTTATCCGGGGCTTATTACCTAGACAACGGATATTTCACACAAGTAATATTATTTTATGTGAAATAAAGCAAAGTACTCCTTACTTTCATTATCGTTCAGCTCGGTCAGGGGGCGTGACGTGAACAAAATTGAGTATACCTTTTTGCTCGCCCGGTGTAATAGGAAAAAACAATTGGGTGTACCAAAATCTGAATTTCCGATTTTGCCCCTCCCCCCCCCCCTCTAATGAAATTCTGGATCCGCCACTGTATATTTGCTAAAGAAATATCGGTGTTTTTACAGAAAGTACACATTTGTTTGATTTGTTAAATGAGCAATTCTCATGCATTTTTAACATCCCTCCCGCTAATGAGCCTTATGAGGAAAAAAAAACCTATTTCTTTTTGTACATCAGAATTTTGTATTTATTGTATTTATTTTTATTTATCTATCTATTTGTTTATAATTTTACATTGTATCATTATCATTATGTGACATGAGTTGTACAAAAAAGCTAAATAAGCTATTATAATTTACATGTACCGAGGCAGAAAAAAAAAAATTATTTTCAAATCTTAACTTGCTAGGTTTACTGTGAGATGGAGCTATTCAGAGGGGGATGGGCCCGCTACGGTCAGGCTGAGAAACAGAGCGTTTGGAACTTTGTCAATGAAGACCTGATCGAAGTACGACTGCAAATCATGGAACCAGCTGATGTGAAGGAAATGATTGATATGAAGTACAAGACTTTAAGATTCATACAGATGTCACATTCAGGTAAATGAAATATTATACCCTCACCACATGACTAGAATTATCTATTTATCTATTTTATACCCTCTTTTGGAACCTTTTAAGGTTCTGCAAAGAAGCAGAAAATGGTTCTAAACAGTCCTATAGAACCGTTTTGGTTCTACAAGGAACCCTTTAAGGTTCTCAGGCGCGGATACAGGGGGCCTGACGGGCCCGGGCCCCCCCCCCCCCCCCCCCCCCCCCCCCCTCCCCCCCCCAAAAAAAAAGGAGGAGAAAAAGTGAGAAAGAAGGGGAAATGGAGAGAAAAGAAGAAAAGGAAGAAAAAGAAAGAAAGAGAAAGCGAAATAGGCCTAATTGGGTTATTAACGAACATAACTAAGGCCTTTAATGTGGGGAGGTTCCACGAGGCCGATTTTTCTCATACTCTATTTTGCAATATACTGCTCAAACGCTTTTCTTTTTTAGAAAAAGAAATACATTACTGACGAAAAGTAAAAATAAGGAAGCTATTTAAAACTAAAGTTTCAAAATTTCATAAATAGGGTATATAGTACACAATTCTACAATATTTTATACTAGAAAGTGCCCCTTTATTTATTCCATATATCTTTTAAAACCCCAATTTTTTAGTTCGCGCTTCGCGCTCGCGGATACTAAATAGGGGCTATAAAAACAATTATCTACAGTTTTTAATACCATAAAGTGCCCCTTTATCTATTCCATATATCTTTTAAAACTACAAATTTTCGGATCGCGCTTCGCGCTCGCTGATCCTATATCATAAATTACAAATAACTCAAATTTGAACGTAAAAATTTTCAGCTCGAGGATACTAAATAGGGTTATCTACAAATTTCATACTAGAAAATGCCCTTTTATTTATTCCATATATCTTTTAAAACTCCAAATATTTCACAAATAAAGCCAATTTTTAACTAAAAATTTTCGGCACGCGCTTCGCGCTCGGAGATACCAATTCAGTAGGGTATATAGTGCATAATTAACTCAATCTTTATACCTCAAAGTTTTCATCTCACGTTTCGCGCTCGCGGATACAAAATAGCGACTATAATGCACGATTATCTCAATTTTTTTTGCTAAAAATTTGCGCTCGCAACGTCTCATGTAATTATAATGTTGGCAATTTAAAATACATATTCAAAAATTTATCCGAGGCTTATTACCTAGACAACGGATATTTCACACAAGTAATATTATTTTATGTGAAATAAAGCAAAGTACTCCTTACTTTCATTTTCTTCTGTATAGTTATCTCGGTTGTTATTTTTGATGTTTTTTTAGTATACACTATTTAATTATTTTAAGAGCTGCGGGTAGGTATATGATCGTAGCTGGTTGTATCAAACCTAAATATTTGAATTACATTTCATATTTAATATTTTTTTCCCCAATATATGTAATATAGAGAGAGATAATCGGGTGCTCCGAAATACCAATTCAGTAGGATAAATGCACAATAATGACTCAAAATATTTCAGCTCGCGCTTCGCGCTCGCGGATACTAATTAGGGTCTTTATAACACAATTATCGAAATATTTTAAATACTAGAAAGTGAATTTATTATTCAATATATTTTTTTAAACCCACATTTTTTGGCCCCGCTTCGCGCTCGCCACGATACTAATATAGTACGCCGATTATCTACAATTTTTTATACTAGAAAGTGCCCCTTTAATTTAATATATCTTTTAAAACCCAAAATTTTAGCGCTCGGCGATACTAAATCATAATGCAGCAAATAACTCAATTTTGTGCTCAAATTTACGGCTGGCGCTTCGCGCTCGCAAACCAAATCAGTAGGGTAATATAATGCAGCAATTAACCTCAAATTTTGTGACGCTTCGCGCTCGCTGGTACTAAATAGGGTCTATAGTACACAATTCTACAATTTTTTATATACGAAAGTGCCCCTTTATTTCATCCATATATCTTTTAAAACCCATTTTTAGTGCTTTCGCGCTCGCGACTAGACTAAATAGAGGGGCTATAAATAAATAATTAATCTAAGTTTTTAATACCTAGTACAAGTGCCTTTATTCTATTCATATATCTTTAAAACTCCAAATTTCGGATCGCGCTTCGCGCTCGCTGATCCTATATCATAAAGTAAAATAACTCAAATTTTTACGTAAAATTTTCAGCTCGAGGATACTAAATATATCTATAATAAATTTATACTAGAATCCCTTTTATTTATTCCATATATCTTTTAAACCTCCAAATATTTCAAAAATAAAGCACTAAAATTTCGGCTCGCGCTCGGAGAATTCAATTCAGTAGGTTATATAATGCATAATTACTCAATCTTTTACCTCAAAGTTTTCATCTTTCAGTTCTATGGCCGACAGGCATTTAATCAGTGACGTTGCACTAAATCTCATTAAGTTGATCATACGCCTGATTTATACATGCGTTGTGTATCTAATGAAAGAAAAGAAACCATAAAAAGAAATATACGTTATCGAGCAGATTTTCAAATTTGAATGAAAAATGTTTATTCATGATATTAGGGAGACAGATGTATACTTATAATGATACATATATAATAACTTATTCGGTAAATGAAATGTGGTCACATGGAAAACTTCTTTCCTTGAACTTTGGCGACAACACGCTCGCTTTAAAAGAAAGGTAGAGTGAAACGATCGATCATATCATGGATATACTCTGATGTAGTTAAGCTATGTATAAGAGATTTTTTTGAAAGATATAGATAAGTTATATATATACTCATTTTGTATGAATATCGTCTTATCGTAATAATGTCACTAATAACTAATTAGAAAATAAAACGGTGAGTATTTTTAATAACATAAACCGAAAAGTTGAAAGGTAATAGCAAAAAATTATGGAATGAAATCATATAATTTACAGCAGACGTAAACAAAAAATAACCTGATATTCCAACAACTTTAAATGGGGATGATTTTAATGATTTTTTTTGTGCCAACGTTGGTAGAAAATTTCAGACTATTCAAAGATAGATATTTTAAGTTTGGAATCATCCTGATAGCATTTATCCCTTTGCATTCCAGTATGTCAAGTGAAAAGTTACAAATCTTTCACAGCTTCAAGTACTCTAATCTTGATATTTTAAATAGATACTAAACTCCTAGGATGCAGAGGCCTCAATAACGTTTATCATTGGGTGTAATTTTTTTAACGAGAGTTTTGTCAAGCGGTTCACATACCCAAGATGATTGGAAGATCGCTCGAACACTCCATTATAAGGTAAAGGGGGGGTTAGATTAATATGACTATTCAGGCCTATCTCTGTGGTAAATGCCATCGTGGCAAAAAGCTACTGGAAGAAAGAAGTCCAGAGTCAGTTACTTTTTTATCTTAATATATAAAAAATTTATAATAATGATAGTATGCATTCTATACCTAAATAAATCAATAGACAGTCAGTTTAAGCATAAAATTTTAGAAGGATGGGTATGTGCTTTCAACGAACGCCGAGATGGTTGCGTGCTGATTCTATTTCTTAGCATATCATCACAAACATGCACTTCGACTGCGCATTGGATACATATTTTATTATTGAAAAAAAATGGAAAGATATGGTGTTTAAAAAATATATGAGATTAAGATGGTTCATTGAAATTATTTATCTGGTAGATAAGCAAACTGTTTATTGTCATGAGAAATTGTCTAAATAATTCTTCCTTTCCCCTCCCTCCCCCCCCTCCTCCCCCCCTCCCCTCCCCCCTCCCCGCCCCCCTCTCTTTCCCCCGCCTCCCCCCCCTTCCCCCCCCTCCTCCCCCCCCTTCCCCCCCCCCCCCCCCTCCCCCCCCTCTCCCCCCCCCCCCCTTCCCCCCCCCCCCTCCCCACCTCCCCCTCCCCCCCCTCCCCCTCACTCCCCCCTCCCCCCCCCCCCCCGCCCTCCCCTCCCCCCACCCTCCCCCTTCCCCCCCCCTCCCCTCTCCCCCCCCCTCCGCCCTCTCTCTCCCCCACCCATCTTCCCCCACCCCCCTCCCTCCCCCCCCCTTCCCCCCCTCGTCTCCCCCCCCCCGTCCTACCCCCCCCATTCCCCGCCCCTCCCCCTGCTTCCCCCACCCCGCTCCCTACCCCCCTCCCGCCCCCCTCCCCTCCCCACCCCCGCCCCTAGGACCGGTAGTGCCCTAGGCCAATTAGTTTTTCTTATTTTTAATTATGATTTAAGATTGAAAGTTATATATCATATTCAATAGGCATATTTATGCAGATATGTGTTCATTTATATTGCGGATAAAAGTAAAAGAAGTTATTACCGGTCTAAACTACAGGATGATTTTGGAAATATTAGTAAATGGTATAACAAAAGAATAAATGAAAGTCAATATTGAAAAACGTAATATATGTTTATTGAACGCAAACCCACATCTTCTAAAGAATTAAACATATATTTGGATGGTAACATTATAAATCAAGTATCTATATCGTATTTTAGGAATACGTAAATATGTAGATAACTAACGTGGGAATTCACAGGTGAAGACCTAGAGTAGATCTTTAGTATTATAGATATTTTTCTTTAAAAACAGGTTAGTCACTTCACTGATACAAGAAGTTCTAAAATAAGATTTATAATTGTTTCAATCTCAACCCATACTGGATTAACTCTTGTTCAGTTTTGGGGGGAACTGTTCTGTCAAAAATAGGAATATTTTGTTAAGAACTACCAAAAAGAGGCAGCTTAGAATAGTAAAGAAAAGAACTTTTTGATTATGCGAATAAGTGGTATTTGACAATATTAACATCGCTTGAAATGGCAGGTTTTAGAAAAAAGACGTAATTATTTTTCCTTGCTTGTATCATTATAATTGTATTCACTGCAGGTCATCTCGCGGATACCGTTTAATGTAATTCTAATTGGATATGGTTTTTGATAGACATGCCATGAATACAAGATTTGCTAATTCACTTAATACCGTTGGTAATACAAAACCCATATTGAATTTTTTAAGAGTAGTTTACGATATTCAGGGAGGAAGTGTATGGACAAGCTTAATTCTGATCTGGGCACAATGGCAAGACTATTGATAGTTTCAAAAAGAAATTTAAAAATACATTTCTATTGAAACAGTTTCCGCTCTTATAAAATGACCTTTTATGATAGGTTTAAAATTTAATTTCCAGATTTGCATTTTTATTCACGCCCGATGGCACATGCACATTTTCGTGTCTTGATATCTGTTTGTCTGAAAAAACCTCAATTTCATTTGGTTTACTTCTCTTTATTTATTATTATTTGAATTATTCTATGTATTATATTCACTGTTACTTGATTTTTTTTTATGTTTAACAACTCGGACCGTGTCGAAAAAAACAGTTTTGATAAACTGAACATGTTTATCCTGTATAAAAGATGTTTTAATAAATAAATAATAATAAATCTCACGCTTGCGCTCGCGGTACAAAATAGCGTCTATAATGCACGATTATCTCAATTTTTGCTAAAAATTTGCGCTCGCAACGTCTGATGTAATTATAATGTTGGCAATTTAAAATACATATTCAAAATTTATCCGGGGCTTTATTACCTAGACACGGATATTTCACACAAGTAATATTATTTTATGTGAAATAAAGCAAAGTACTCCTTACTTTCATTATCGTTCGGCTCGGTCAGGGGGCGTGACGTGAAAAAAATTGAGTATACCTTTTTGCTCGCCGGTGTAATAGGAAAAAAAATTGGGTTACCAAAATCTGAATTTCCGATTTTGGCCCCCCTCCCCTCTGTAATGAAATTCTGGATCCCCACTGTATATTTGCTTAAAAAATATCGGTGTTTTTACAGAAAGTACACATTGTTTGATTTGTTAAATGAGCAATTTATGCATTTTTTAACATCCCTCCCGCTAATGAGCCTTATGAGGAAAAAAAACTATTTCTTTTTGTACATCAGAATTTTGTATTTTTGTATTTATTTTTATTATTATTTGTTTATTATTTTACATTGTATCTTATCATTATGTGACATGAGTTTTACAAAAGACTAAATAGCTATTATAATTTACATGTACCGAGGCAGAAAAAAAAAATGATTTTCATCTTAACTTGCTAGGTTTACTGTGAGATGGAGCTATTCGGAGGGGGATGGGCCCGCTACGGTCAGGCTGAGAAACAGAGCGTTTGGAACTTTGTCAATGAAGACCTGATCGAAGTACGACTGCAAATCATGGAACCAGCTGATGTGAAGGAAATGATTGATATGAAGTACAAACTTTCAAGATTCATACAGATGTCACTTCAGGTAAATGAAATATTATACCCTCACCACAGACTAGAATTATCTATTTATCTATTTTATACCCTCTTTTGGAACCTTTTAAGGTTCTCAAAGAAGCAGAAAATGGTTCTAAACAGTCCTATAGAACCGTTTTTGGTTCTACAAGGAACCCTTTAAGTTCTCAGGCGCGGATCCAGGGCCCCACGGGCCCGACCCCCCCCCCCCCAAAAAAAAAGGAGAGAAAAGGGAGAAAGAAGGGAAAGGAGAGAAAAGAAGAAAAGGAAGAAAAAGAAGAAAGAGAAAGCGAAATAGGCCTAATTGGGTTATTAACGACATAACTAAGCCTTTAATGTGGGGAGGGTCCACGAGGCCGATTTTCTCATACTGTATTTTGCAATATACTGCTCAAACCTTTTCTTTTTAGAAAAAGAAATACATTACTGACGAAAAGTAAAAATAAGGAAGCTATTTAAAACTAAAGTTTCAAAATTTTATAAAAGGGATAAGTGACCTCCTTCATTTTCTTGGAATACTAGAAGTGCCCCTTTATTTATCCATATATCTTTTAAACCAAAATTTTTGCTCTCGCGGATACTAATCATAATGCATAAAATATCCAATTTTGAGCTCAAAATTTACGGCTGGCGCTTGCGCTCGCAAAAACCAATCAGTAGGGTATATAATGCACAATTAATCAAATTTTCAGCTTCGTGCTTCGCGCTTCGCTGGTACAAATAGGGTCTATAGTACACAATTCTACAATTTTTTTTTTTTACGAAAGTGCCCCTTTATTTATTCCATATATCTTTTAAAAACCCAATTTTTTTAGGCTCGCGCTTCGCGCTCGCGGATACTAAATAGGGGCTATAAAAACAATTATCTACAGTTTTTATACTATAAAGTGCCCCTTTATCTATTCGAAGAAAAAGAAAGAAAGAGAAAGCGAAATAGGCCTAATTGGGTTATTAACGACCATAACTAAGGCCTTTAATGTGGGGAGGGTCCTCGAGGCCGATTTTTCTCATACTCTATTATGCAATATACTGCTCAAACGCTTTTCTTTTTAGAAAAAGAAATACATTACTGACGAAAAGTACAAATAAGGAAGCTATTTAATACTAAAGTTTCAAAATTTCATAAAGAAAAGAGGCCTCGCGGACCCTCGACCTCGTGGGCCGTCGGCCTCTTGGGAATACTAGAAGTGCCCCTTTATATATCCCATATATATATCTTTTAAAACCCTTTTTCGGCTCGCGCTTCGCGCTCGAAGATACCAATTCAGTAGGATATATAATGCACAATAATGACTCGAAATTTTCAGCTTGCGCTTCGCACTCGCGGATACTAATTAGGGTCTTTAATACACAATTATCTAAAATAATTTAATACTAGAAAGTACCACTTTATTTATTCCATATATTTTGTTAAAACCCCAAATTTTTGGCTCGCGCTTCGCGCTCACTGACACTAAATCGTTATGCTCAAATAACTTTAATTTTTACCTAAAATTTTCAGTAGGGTATAATTATAATGCACAATTATTTACAATTTTTATACTAGAATGTGCTCTTCTATTTATCCCATATATATATCTTTTAAAACCCCAACTTTTCGGCTCGCGCTTCGTGCTCGAAGATACCAATTCAGCAGGATATAATGCACAATAATGACTCAAAATTTTCGGCTCGCGCTTCGCGCTCGCGGGTACTAATTAGGGTCTTTAATACACAATTATCTTAAATATTTTAATACTAGAAAGTCCCACTTTATTTATTCCATATATTTTTTTTAAAACCCCAGATTTTGGGGTCGCGCTTCGCGCTCGCTAACACAAAATAATAATGCTCATATAACTTATAATAATTTACCTAAAACTTTCAGTAGGGTATAACTATAATGCACAATTATCTGTAATTTTATACTAGAATGTGCTCCTCTATTTATTCTATATATATCTTTTAAAACTCCACATTTTTGGCTCGCGCTTCGCGCTCGCCGAAACTAAATAGTAATACCCGATTATCTACAATTTTTTATACTAGAAAGTGCCCCTTTATGTATTCTATATATCTTTTAAAACCCAAAATTTTTGCGCTCGCGGATACTAAATCATAATGCACAAATAATTCCAATTTTGAGCTCAAAATTTACGGCTGGCGCTTCGCACTCGCACAAACCAATTCAGTAGGGTATATCATGCACAATTAACTCAAAATTTTCAGCTCGCGCTTCGCGCTCGCTGGTACTAAATAGGGTCTAAAGTACACAATTCTACAATTTTTTATACTAGAAAGTGCCCCTTTATTTATTCCATATATCTTTCAACACCCCAATTGTTTAGCTCGCGCTTCGCGCTCGCGGATACTAAATAGGGTCTGTAATACCCGATTATCTACATTTTTTTTAAATTATAAAGTGCCCCTTTATTTATTCTATGTATCTTTTAAAACCCACAATTTTCGAGCTCGCGAATACTAAATCATAATGCACAAATAACTCCAATTTTGTGCTCAAAATTTACGGCTGGCGCTTCGCGCTTGCACAAACCAATTCAGTAGGGTATATAATGCCAATTAACTCAAAATTTTAAGCTCGCGCTTCGCGCTCGCTGGTACTAAATAGGGTCTATAGTACACAATTCTACAATTTTTTATACTAGAATGTGCTCCTCTATTTATTCTATATATATATATCTTTTAGAACCCCACATTTTCGGCTCGCGCTTCGCGCTCGCCGATACTAAATAGGGTCTGTAATACCCGATTATCTACAATTTTTAAATACTAGAAAGTGCCCCTTTATTTATTCTATATATCTTTTAAAACCCTAAATTTTCGCGCTCGCCGATACTAAATCATAATGCACAAATAACTCCAATTTTGTGCTCAAAATTTACGGCTCGCGCATCGCGCTCGCTGAAACCAAATCAGTAGGGTTTATAATGCACAATTAACTCAACATTTTCAGCTCGCGCTTCGCGCTCGCTGTTACTAAATAGTGTCTATAATACACGATTCTACAATTTTTTATGCTAAAAAGTGCCCCTTTATTTATTCCATATATCTTTTTAAAACCCCAATTTTTTAGCTCGCGCTTCGCGCTCGCGGATGCTAAAAAGGGGCTATAAAAACAATTATCTACTGTTTTTAATACTATAAAGTGCCCCTTTATCTATTCCATATATCTTTTAAAACTCCACATTTTCGGATTGCGCTTCGCGCTCGCGGATACAAAATAGCGTCTATAATGCACGATTATCTCAATCTTTTTTGCTAAAAATTTGCTCTCGCAACGTCTGATGTAATTATAATGTTGGTAATTTAAAATACATATTCAAAAATTTATCCGGGGCTTTTTACCTAGACAACGGATATTTCACACAAGTAATATTTTATGTGAAATGAAGCAAAGTACTCCTTACTTTCATTATCGTTCGGCTCGGTCAGGGGGCGTGACGTGAAAAAAATTGAGTATACCTGAATTTCGGTTACTCAAAATAACTTTATTTTTTTAACCTAATTTTCAAGTAGATATAATTATAACACAATTATTTCCAATTTTATACTAGGAATGGTGGCTCTTCTATTTTATCCCATATATATATCCTTTAAACCCCAACTTTTCCTTCGCGGCTTCGGGTGCTCGAAGATACCAATTCAGCAGGATATAATGGCACAAGTAATTGACTCAAAATTTTCGGCTCGCGCTTCGGCGCTCGGGCGGGTACTTAATTAAGGGTCTTTAATACACAATTATCTTAATATTTTAATAGCTAGAAAGTCCCACTTTTTTATTCCATATATTTTTTTTATAACCCCAGATTTTGGGGTCGCGGCTTCGCGCTCGCTAACACAAAATAATAATGCTTCATATAACTTTATAATAATTTATCCTAAATTCAGTGGGTATAACTATAATGCAACAATGTATCTGTAATTTATTACTAGAAATGTGCCCCTCTTATTTATTCTATATATATCTTTTAAACTCCACATTTTTTGGCTCGCGCTTTCCGCGGCTCGCCGAACAAATTAGTAATACCCGAGTTATCTACAGATTTGTTTATACTAGAAGTGCCCGCTTTATGTATTCTTATATATCTTTTAAACCCAAAAATTTTTGCGCTCGCGATACTAAAATCATTAATGCACAAATAATTCCCAATTTTGGAGCTCAAAATTTACGGCTGGCGCTTTCGCATCAGCACAAACGCAATTCAGTAGTGGTTATATCAGCTGCAATTAACTCAAATTTTCAGGTCCGCGCTGCGCGCTCGCTGCTGTTACTAATAGGGTCTAAAGTACACAATTCTACAATTTTTTATACTAGAGAAAGTTGCCCTTTATTTTTCATATACTTTCAAACACCCCAATTGTTTTAGGCTCGCGCTTCGCGCTCGCGGATACTAATAGGGTCTGTAATACCCGATTAATCTACATTTTTTTTTAAATTATAAAGGTGCCCCTTTTATTTTATTTTCTAATGTATCTTTTAAACCCACAATTTTCGAGCTCGCGAATACTAAATCATAATGCACAATAACTCCAATTTTTGTGCTCAAAATTACGGCCTGGCGCTTCGCGCTTGCACAAACAATTCAGTAGGGTATTAATGCATTAATCAAAATTTTAAGCTCGCGCCTTCGCGCTCCGGCTGGTACTGAAATAAGGTCTATAGTACACAATTCTACAATTTTATACTAGAGAGTGCTCCTCTATTTATTCTATTATATATCTTTTAGAAACCCACATTTTCTGGCTCGGCGCTTTCGGCTCGGCCGGCATTTACTAATTAGGGTCTGTAATACCCCGATTATCTTCAATTTTTAAATTAACTAGAAGTGCCCTTTATTTATCTATATATCTTTTAGAACCCTAAATTTTCGCGCGTAACGGCCGATACTAAATCATAATGCACAAATAACGTCCATTTTGTGGCTCAAAAATTTTACCGGGGGCTCGCGCAAATCGCGCATCCTGAAACAAATCAAGTAAAGGGTTTTATAATGCAACAATTATAATCAACATTTCAGCTCGCGCGCTTCGCGCTCGCTGTTTACTAAATAGTGTCTATAAGTACACGATCTTACAATTTTTTATGCTAAAAAGTTGCCCCTTTATTTATTCCATAGTATCTTTTTAAAACCCGCAATTTTTAGCTCGCGGCTTTCGGCTCGCGGATGCTAAAAAGGGGCTATAAGAAACAATTTCTACTGTTTTTAAATACTATAAAGTGCCCCTTTATCTGATTCCATATATCTTTTGAAAACTGCCACATTGTACGGGATGTGCGCTTCGCGCTGCGGGATACAAAAATAGCGTCTATAATGCACGATTATCTCAATCTTTTTTTGTCGTAAAAATTGTCGTGCCTCGCACGTGCGCTGAGTAATTATAATGTTGGTAATTTTAGAAATACATAATTCAAAAATTTATCGGGGCTTTTTACCTGAGACAGACGGATATTTTCACACAAGTATATTTTTATGTGAAATGAAGCAAGTACTCGCTTACTTTATTCGTTCGGCTCGGTCAGCGGCGTGGACGTGAAAAAAAAGTTGAGTAACCTTTTTGCGTCGCCCGGTGTAATAGAAAAAAAATTGGTGTACCAAAGAATCTAATTATGCGCGATTTTGCCCCCCCCCCCGTGTAAATGAAATTCGTGATGCGCGCGCACTTGAATATTTGCTAAAGAAATTCGTGTTTTTAGCAAAAAGTACACATTTGTTTGATTTGTATAAATTGAGCAATTTCCATGCATTTTTTCAACATCCCTACTCCGCTAAGAGCTTAATGAGGAAAAAAAAAACATATTTCTTTTGTACATCAGAATAAATTTGTATTTATTGTATTTGATTTTATTTATCTATCTAGTTTGTTTATTATTTTACATTCGTATCATTATCATATATGGTGACATGAGTTGTAACAAAAAGCTAAATAAGCTATTATAATTTACATGGTACCTGAGGGCAAAAAAAAATGATTTTTCAAATCTTAAACTGACTATGTGTTTACTGTGAAGATGGAGCTATTTCGGAGGGGCATGGGCCGCTAGGGTCAGGCTGAGAAACAGAGGTTTGGAACTTTGTCAATGAAGACCTGATCCGAAGTACGACTTGGATTCTGGAACCAGCTGATGTGAAGTGAATGATTGATAAGAAATACAATACTTTCAAGATTCATACAGATGTCACATTCAGGTTAAATGAAATATTATACCCTCACCACAATGACTAGAATTATCCTATTTATCTATTTTATACTCGTTTGGAACCTTTTTAAGTTCTTCGCAAAGAAGCAGAAAATGTTCTAAACAGTCCTAGTAGAAACGTTTTTGTTTGTACAGGAACCCTTTAAGGTTCCCCTAGGCGCGGATTCAGAGGGGCCCCACGGGCCCGACCCCCCCCCCCCAAAAAAAAAAAGAAGGAAAAAAGAAGGGAAAAAAGGAGAGGAAAAGAAAAGGAGAAAAAGAAAGAAAGAAAAAGCCGAAATATAGGCCCTTAAAATTGGGTATTAACGACCATAACCTAAGCGTTTAATGTGGGGAGGGTCCACGAGCCGGATTTTTCTCATTTTGTTGTTGTTTTTATATATACTGCTCCAAATGCTTTTCTTTTTAGATAAAACAAATACAATTACTTGACGAAAAGTAAAAATAAGGAAGCTATTTAAAACTAAAGTTTCAAAAATTTAAAAGAAAAGAGGCCTCGCGGACCCTGCGACCTCGTGCGGCCCTCATGCTCTTGGAAAACTAGAAGTGCCGCCTTTATTTTTATCCATATATCTTTTAAACCCATTTCGGCGTTCGCGCTTCGCGGCTCGAAGATTCCAATTCAGTTAGGTATAATGCACAGATAAGACTCAAAAATTTCAGCTCAGGCGCTTCGCGGCTCGGCGGATACTAATTAGGGTCTTTAATAGCACAAATATCTTAATAAGTTTTAATACTAAAAGTCCCATTTATTTTATTCGATGAATTTTTTTAAACCCAGATTTTCCGGCGCTGGGCGCTTCGCGCTCGCTCACGACTAATATCTAATGCTTCAAATAATATAATTTTTACCTAAAGTTTCAGTAGGGTAAATAGACTATAATGTCACATTATCTACACATTATTATACTAGAATGTGCTCCTCTTTTATTCTATATATACATAATCTTTTTAAAACCCAACTTTCGGCCGGGGCGCCTCATGCTCGAATACCGATTCAGTATGGAATATAAATGCAAAAATAATGAACTCAAAATTTTCCAGCTCTGCGCTTCGCGCTCGCGGATACTAATTAAGGTCTTTATCACTCAATTCTTAAATATTTTTAATACAGAGTCCCACTTTATTTATTCCATATATTTTTTAAACAAAATTCGGCTCGCTTGCTCGCGCTTCGCTGACACTTCCAATCATAATGCTCAAATAACTTTAATTTTTACCTAAAATTTCAGTAGGGTATATATAATGCACAATTATCTACAATTTTTTATTCAGAATGTGCTCCTCTCTATTTTTATCCATATATATCTTTTAACCCCAAATTTTCCGGCTCGGCGGCTTCCGTGCTCGAGAATATGCATTCAGTAGGATATAATGCGCCAAATAAGACTTCAAAATTTTTTCAGCTCGCGCTCGCGTTCCGCCGGATACTGATTAGGGTCTTTAATACACAATTATGCTCAATATTTTTAAAACTAGAAAGTCCACTTTAATTTATTCCATATTATTTTTTAAACCCAAAATTTTTCGACTCGCGCTTCGGCGCTCGCTGACATAAATCATAATGCCTCAATAAACTTTAATAAGTTACCTAAATATTTTCCAGTTGGTAAGTAATTATAATGCCAACTATCTACCAATTTTTATACTAGAATGTTGCTCCCTCTATGTATCCCATAATATATATCTTTTAAAACCAACTTTTGGCCTCAGCGCTTAGTGCCTTCGGAAGATTCTAATTTCAGTAGGATATAATGCACATATGACTCAAAATTTTTACAGTCGCGCTTCGGCGCTCAGCGATACTATTAGGTCTTTAATACACGCAATTATCTATAAATAATTAATACTCTAGAAAGTGATACCTTTATTTATATATTTTGTTTTAAACCCCATCATTTCGGGCCGCCGCCTTCGCTGCTAGCCCGGATACTAAATTAGGGTCCTGTTACCCGAGTTATCT
>CALNVZ010000567.1:13684-33826 GCA_940671915.1 Paracentrotus lividus | reverse complement strand
TATATGGAATAAATAAAGGGGCACTTTCTAGAATAAAAAATTGTAGAATTGTGTACTATAGACCCTATTTAGTACCAGCGAGCGCGAAGCGCGTGCTGAAAATGTTGAGTTAATTGTGCATTATATACCCTACTGAATTGGTTTCAGCGAGCGCGATGCGCGAGCCGTAAATTTTGAGCACAAAATTGGAGTTATTTGTGCATTATGATTTAGTATCTGCGAGCGCGAAAATGTAGGGTTTTAAAAGATATATAGAATAAATAAAGGGGCACTTTCTAGTATTAAAAAATTGTAGATAATCGGGTATTACAGACCCTATTTAGTATCGGCGAGCGTGAAGCGCGAGCCGAAAATGTAGGGTTCTAAAAGATATATATATATATAGAATAAATAGAGGAGCACATTATAGTATAAAAAATTGTAGAATTGTGTACTATAGACCCTATTTAGTACCAGCGACCGCGAAGCGCGAGCTGAAAATTTTGAGTTAATTGTGCATTATATACCCTACTGACTTGGTTTGTGCGAGCGCGAAGCGCCAGCCGTAAATTTTGAGCTCAAAATTGGAGTTATTTGTGCATTATGATTTAGAAGAAGCGAGCGCAAAAATTTTGGGTTTTAAAAGATATATAGAATACATAAAGGGGCACTTTCTAGTATAAAAAATTGTAGATAATCGGGTATTACTACTTAGTATCGGCGAGCACGAAGCGCGAGCCAAAAATGTGGGGTTTTAAAAGATATATATAGAATAAATAGAGGAGCACATTCTAGTATAAAATTTGTAGATAATTGTGCATTATAGTTATACCCTACTGAAAGTTTTAGGTAAATTATTATTAGTTATATGAGCATTATGATTTAGTGTCAGCGAGCGCGAAGCGCGAGCCGAAAATTTGGGGTTTTAACAAAATATATGGAATAAATAAAGTGGCACTTTCTAGTATTAAATTATTTTAGATAATTGTGTATTAAAGGTTCGGTGTAAAATTGGCAGAGGTAAAAATGGCAGAGGTAAAAATGGCAGAGGTAAAAATGGCAGAGGTAAAAATGGCAGAGGTAATAATGGCAGAGGTAAAAGGCAAGAGGCAAAATGGCAGAGAGCAAAAATGGCAGAGGTAAAAACGGCAAGAAGAAAAATGGCATAGGTAAAATGTCAGGTCTTACGCAATTAAATTGTCATAGCAAATCCCATAAATAAAACATGACCAATTCCCTTGGGTGGTATCTCACTTCTCGGAAACGCCTTCGCGACAGATAAAAAAAATATTACGTCTCCGTCTCCGATGTTGCGGAGACGCTCGCGAGATGTCTCCACGACGTCTCCGCGACAGTTTTTAAAAAATCTAACAAAGCTCTTTCAAAGAACGTCTCAAAGTTGTTTCTGCGACTCATGAAACGTCTCAGAGACGTCTCCGCAACAAATCTTTTTAAAAAAGTTGTTTAAAACGTTTCATGAGTCGCGGATACAACTTTGAGATGGTTTTTTGAAATTGCTTTGTTACAGTTTATGAAAAATGTATCGGAAACATCTCGGAGACGTCTCTGCTACATCTCCCGCGACATCGGAGACGTCTCATACTTTTTATCCGTCGCGGAAATGATTCTGTCGCGGAGACGTCTCCGCGACGGAATCCTTTGTTTCACGTATAAAGAGTAAGATCTATTAGAAACGTGTCTGAAAATTAAGGAGAAAGAGGAGACTTAGGAGACAAGCTATAATGGCAAAACCATGTTGACAAATCCGTCTCAAATGTGTTTCCGCGAAGTGAGATACCAAAAGGGGTAAATAGTTAACAACAAGAAGGCTAGTTATAAATAAAAGGGGATTATAAAATATCATGTTGGAGGTGTCTTAAACTTTCAAATTGACTGCCTTCCTTTTGGACTAGCTGATTATGAGCTATTGCAATATAAAAGCATTTTGGCGATTGTTATAGTCATTACTGCATGTGTTACATCAAAATCGTATGGTAATTTTATTCTATTTTTCTCTCATGAGGTAAAAATAATAAAGAATTACTTTTTAAGACATGTTGTTGTTTGTATGTTAAACAAAAACGTGCACACCTATTTAAAAGATGGCATTTCCACACTGACGTCGTAAATTATTTATATTTGTTATAAACATGTACAGTTAAAAGGTAAAAATGTAAATAAAACAATAGTTCACTTTGGTATAGCAATATCTCATAGCAGATAGTAATCCTACAAAATGGAAGTCAGTCAATTCTAAAGATAAGGACCCTCCAGGCAGTCCAGCATTTAAATTTGAAAATCCCTTCTCAGTTTTCTTTATGAATGTTTTACCCCTTTCCTAAAGGGAATTTGCCATAATTATGAGCATGGGCTTTGCCATGACAATTGGATTGCGAAAGACATTTCATTTTACTTCTGGCATTTTTATCTCTGCCATTTTTACTCTGCCATTATTACCTCTGCCATTTTTACCTCTGCCATTTTTGCCTCTGCCAGTTTTACCTCTGCCATTTTTGCCTCTGCCATTTTTTACTTCTGCCATTTTTACCTCTGCCATTATTACCTCTGCCATTTTTGCCTCTGCCATTTTACGTCTGCCATTTTACCTCTGCCATTTTTACCTCTGCCATTTTTACCTCTGCCATTTTCCGCCTCTGCCATTTTTACCTCTGCCATTTTTACCTCTGCATTTTCGCCTCTGCATTTTTACCTCTGGCAATTTTACCTGGCACCGTATTAAAGACCCTAATTAGTATCCGCGAGCGCGAAGCGCAAGCTGAAAATTTTGAGTCATTATTGTGCATTATATATCCTACTGAATAGGTATCTTCGAGCGCGAAGCGCGAGCCGAAAAAGGATTTTAAAAGATATATATATGGGATAAATAAAGGGGCACTTCTAGTATTCCCAAGAGGCCGACGGCCCACGAGGTCGAGGGTCCGCGAGGCCTCTTTTCTTTATGAAATTTTGAAACTTTAGTTTTAAATAGCTTCTTTTTTTCTACTTTTCGTCAGTAATGTATTTCTTTTTCTAAAAAGAAAAGCGTTTGAGCAGTATTTTGCAAAATGGAGTATGAGAAAAATCGGCCTCGTGGACCCTCCCCACATTAAAGGCCTTAGTTATGGTCGTTAATAACCCAATTAGGCCTATTTCGCTTTCTCTTTCTTTCTTTTTCTTCCTTTTCTTCTTTTCTCTCCATTTTCCCTTCTTTCTCCCTTTTTCTCCTCCTTTTTTTTTTGGGGGGGGGGCCGGGGCCGGGCCCGTGGGGTCCCCCTGGATCCGCGCCTGAGAACCTTTTGATGAACCAAAAACGGTTCTATAGGACTGTTTAGAACCATTTTCTGCTTCATTGGAGAACCTTAAAAGGTTCCAAAAGAGGGTATAAAATATATAAATAGATAATTCTAGTCATGTGGTGAGGGTATAATATTTCATTTACCTGAATGTGACATCTGTATGAATCTTGAAAGTATTTTATTTCATATCAATCATTTCCTTCACATCAGCTGGTTCCATGATTTGCAGTCGTACTTCGATCAGGTCTTCATTGACAAAGTTCCACACGCTCTGTTTCTCAGCCTGACCGTAGCGGGCCCATCCCCCTCCGAATAGCTCCATCTCAAAGTAACCTAGCAAGTTAAGATTTGAAAATCATTTTTTTTTCTGCCTCGGTACATGTAAATTATAATAGCTTATTTAGCTTTTTTGTACAACTCATGTCACATAATGATAATGATACAATGTAAAATAATAAACAAATACATAAATAAAAATAAATACAATAAATACAAAATTCTGATAGGTTTTTTTTCCTCATAATGCTCATTAGCGGGAGGGATGTTAAAAAAATGCATCATAATTGCTCATTTAACAAATCAAACAAATGTGTACTTTCTGTAAAAACACTGATATTTTTTAGCAAATATACAGTGGCGGATCCGGAATTTCATTACAGGGGGATGGGGGCCCAAAATCGGAAATTCAGATTTTGGTACACCCAAAAAATTTTCCTATTACACCGGGGGGGTAAAAAGGTATACTCAATTTTATTCACGTCACGCCCCCTGACCGAGCCGAGTGATAAGCTGGGGGAGGGGGGGGGGGGTAGGTGTTTTTTGTTTTTTGGAAGGCCATCAAACAGGTCATCATGTATCAGCTACAGGGCGAAGGTTGGGGGTTAATCGGCCCTCTTGTTCAAATTTTACTTCGCTTTTTCATTTTTTTTTTCTTTTTTTTTTTCTAATTTTTGTTTTGTTGGCGGGGGGGCGGGGCCTTTTGACCCCCTGGATCTGCGCCTGTATATACGAGGAAGTTACGACATTGACCCTATAAGCACTTTTAAATTTTGAGTTAATTGTGTATTATATTATATACCCTACTAGATTGGTATCTGGGGGCGCGAAGCGCGAGTCAAAAAATTTGGGTTTCAAAAGATAATTGAATAAACAAAGAGGCACTTTCTATTATAAAGAATTGTAGATAATTGTGTATTATAGACCCTATTTAGTATCCGTGAGCGCGTACCGCGAGCCGAAAAGTTGGGTTTTAAAGATATATGGAATAAATAAAAGGGCACTCTCTAGTATTTCCACGAGGCCGACTATTTTCCATCGAGGCCGAGGGCCTAGGCGAGGGTCCACGAGGCCTTTTTTCTTTGTAAAATTTTGAAACTTTAGTTATAAATTTTTTTCCTTATTTTTTCGTTTCATCATTAATCGGCCTCGTGGACCTCCCCCACACTATAGGCCTTATTTATGTTCGATTAGAACCCAATTAGGCCTATTTCGCGCTTCTTGTTGAATAAAGTTTGGCGAATATTTTACAAACATCGGGCTTTATTCCCTTGTGTTTCTTTCTTTTTCTTCTTTTCTCTCCCTTTTCCCTTCTTTCTCCTTTTTCTCTTTTTTTTTTTTTTTTTTTTTTTTTGGGGGGGGGGGCCGGGCCCCGTCGGGCCCCTGGATCCGCGCCTGACTCTATTGCGTAATATTATATGAACGACAAAATGTCAAGGACAAACAACGATGTCGGCTTTCAAGACTGAAATTACATCCACAACTATCGCTTAATTCTTAATCTCTAAATAAATGAAATACATAATTAAATGAATCACATTTGATGATTGTGAATATTAATATTTTTGCTTTCATAAGAGACAAAACGGTAGATATTATAAATTTCGTTCAAGCTTAGTTAGCCGATCAGTTAGTTTCCTTTTTTCTCCTTTTCTGAGATAATAAAATTACAAACATAAAAGAATACATAGTCATTGTAAATACCAAAGTAGATATCAACGTACATACCCGATAAAATCAGGAAATTGGTCGTGTAGTTACAAATAGCAGCATTCAACAAACAGTGATGTAATTTTCTCCTCTGTCCAGACAGCACCGGGAGGCTTGAGCTAAGCCGGTTCGGCTCGGGGAGGCATAGGTTCAAATTCCCAGTCTAAATATAATATAATGTAGCAAACTCAGGAAAAAAAAAACTAAAATATTGCTCAACTCTACAGCGATCAAGGTGGGAGCTGCTCTGTGTAACTACACGTAATTACGGTAAAAAGTCCTACGAAACCGCCCCAAAAGGGCACATTTTGATTGGTTAATTTCGTAACGAAGAATATTTGTTACGTTTGATAGGTTGCTTTATGTCAACAAGAATAACATGATTACATACGGTAATTATTTAAGAGTGCACAAGTAAAGAGTGCACATCTTAATACTTCCTTTAGATTAAACGTGTCTTGAAATACTTTCTTTTATACAAAAAAGTGGACGTTTCTTTGTATCCAAACAAAAAATACAATACTGAACTGCGTAGAGTTGTGTTTACACTACACTTAATCGTGTTAGAGTTGTCCTAAACTAATTAAAAGTTGTGTTTACATTACAGGTCCATTATAAAGGCAACACAAAGTAAATATTATATTAAATATACATGTATATGCACAAGCTGAGCTTGTAGGAAGTTGGCAAAATAGAAAACAATACATGTACACAAAATATTGAAGCACAGAAAACATGTTGTTTGTTTGCGCCCCAAATTAAAAAAAAAATACTTGTATAACGAAAAAAGATATCGGTGAGACGTCTCGGACTCCGGACGTCTCCGCGTTATCGGAGCGTCTCTAATACTTTATCCGTCGGGAGGGATGAAATGTTCTATTCTGTCGGGAGACGTCTCGGCGAAGTGAGATAGCACCCTAATGGGGCGATCACAGTACCATCCGCGGGACCCGGACGGCGTATCGTATCAGTCGTTTTGATAAATTCTTGTTGAGCTGCACGCGATTTTTATTTTCCGAACCTTTACAAATTAATTACTAAAATAAGCCTTGAACGTGCACTAATATATCCTAGTTTGGTTCATTTAATTAGGAATCAAGTTGTCGTATCAGTAATACTAGCGGAGTGTTATAAGGAACAGACTCTCATCCAGAGGACTTGAGTTCGACTCCAAGAATTATTATTATATTTTTTTAGATGCTCTAAATGGATAGATCTTACGTGAATAAATAAGATCCATGCATAAACCGATAGTTCAGAGACGAATTTTGATCCATAATATTATTTTCATTTTGGACACCCGTTACATCCATTAGGAGAGAAATTAAACTCATTTGAAAGTGATATTGATGGTCCATGTATTGGGAAACGATATGAGATGCTTAGTCCTAGTAAAACATCTAAAAAGACCAAAGTGGTCTTTCCTGCGACAGCCCCCCAATATATATATATATATATATATATATATATATATGAAAAATATATTTCAGGTCAGAGTTTGAGATCTGACCCTAGACAGTATAACCTTCTCGTATCGTCTCATCAGGAACCTTTTAGGGGCCCTGGCCGGGGCCGCAGGAAAGTCGCACGGGAACCGCATGGCAAGAGGCTGTCAATATTTTATTTGGAGGTCTCACTGAAAACACGGGCGGAGCCCGCTCGGCTACCGGCAGAAACCCGTACGGCTACCGGTAGAACCCCGCTCGGGTTCTTTGGTGATTCCACGGGTTTTCTACGGCCTACCGGGTTGAGAAAAACGCCGGGAAAATCGAGTGCACACAGTCGATCTTCCCGGCTCCCCTACATTTAAAGCATAACTACTGGAAAATGTTCCGGTGTGCACAAAAAAAATCGTAAAGGAGCCGACCAGGAACGCACGTAAAGGTGAAAGTGTCTTTTCCTACCTACCGTACGGACCCCGGAATAGAAGCTTTTGGGGAAAGGATGTATGACATAATAGTGGTGTCTATCAAGTCGCCCTGAGGGTAAATCTCCTGCGAAAAAAATTGGAGCGCGTACTGTAGATAAATTATAAAAAACGATTGATTTTCTCGCCGTACGGGTCCCCGGCCACGACACTGTGGTCGAGGCATTAGTACCCTTTTTTAGTTATCATGCTCAGTGACGGATTTCTAAGAATTTACTAATTTTTGAAAAGGCAGACTTTGCTAGGGCTACCGTCTTTAAGAGCTACTTCGGAGCTTTCAAAACGCTACGGTAGGCAACAAGACGGTGGGTTAAAGGGGCCTTCACACTGAGGTAGTTCTATAACGTCCTTGCCCGTTCTTTAAAAAAAATGCTAAACGGGCTTTGGTCGGGCTGGAACGCATAACTTTTGCCAATACTCTTATAAACGATGCTAATACCCCGTCACACTGAGCTCGTTCCTACTACGTCCTTGCAAATTTTGCCGAACGGGCATAGTCTGTGTGTAAACTGAGTGGACGTAGTAAATATTTCTTACGATCTGTTTACGAACTTCCTGGACTAGCTCGGTCGGATTTTTAAAAGTGTTTTAAAAAATCGGGCGCCCATCTCGTCCTAAAATTTAACGGGGTGGCAACGTACCTGAAACGAGATGGACGTACTACAAACGAAATTGCCGTACCTAAATCGTTCTAAAGATGTGCTAGGACGTCTTACAAACGAGCATTGTATATTCATTATTCAAGTTCTAAAATTAAACGTAGTGACAACGTTCCTTAACGAGTAGGACTTACTCTGAACGAGAAGGACGTACTACGAACATACGTTTCAATTTTTTAAACAGAACGGCATGTCATAATTCCCGTCACACTGAGCTAGTTCTCACTGCGTTCTTGGTAGTTCTTGGTGAACGGGCTCAATCTGTTTACACACGGACTGAACGTAGTACAGACCTTTTGAATCTAGTGCAGACCGTTTACAATCTGTTTACGAACTTGGCGAACGGGCCCAACGGAGAGAACGGAAAGGCATTCCGATTTTTTTTACAATGTTCAAAAAAATCGTACTGGCTTCCAGTTCTAAAATTAAACGTAGTGCAACGTCCCTTAAGGGGTAGGACTTACTCTGAACGAGAAGGACGTACTACGAACATGGTTCCCAACTTTTATCATGCGCGCATGGGCACTTTTAGTGACGGTTTGGACGTGCTACGAACGGTATAGAGTGATCGAGCCGGTTTACTCGGTGTAAATGGATAACAACGTATTGCGGACGCGATAAGACGGAATTGACGTAACGAGAACTATATTATGAACTGCCTAGTATCGTATTCAAGAAATTATTTTTCAAAGTTACAAGTTCAACCCGACAAAGCCCGTTCAGCATTTTTTTAAAGAACGGGCAAGAACGTTATAGAACGTTATAGAACGACCTCAGTGTGACGGCCCCTAATCCATTCCTACATCGTCCTCGGTTACATCAACCACGTCTTTATCTCGTCCGCAATCCGTTGTTATATCCAGTTCAAACCGAGTGAACAGCTCGTTCATTTATACCGTACGTAGCACGTTCAAACCGTCACTAAGAGTGCCCATTTTAGCATGCTAAAACTAGGTAACATGTTCGTAGTACGTCTTTTTCGTTCAAAGTAAGTCGTTCCGTTTAAAATACGTTGTCATCTGTTAATTTTTAGAAATGGAAGCCAGCCGATTTTTTGGAACATGTTCAAAAAAATCTGACTGCCTTTTCCGAGCCGCGTCGGTCAAGTCCGTAGACAGATTGTAGAAGGTCTGTAATGCGGGGTCACAACTCGCCGTACTTCGACGTGCAACTCCCTACGATGGATTTCGTAGAAGATTCGTGCAGCGGAGGTACCTCGCAGGTACAATGCATGTACGACGTGCAGAAAGTTTTTACAATACCCTTACTATAGAATTGCAGGAATCGGCAGAAGTTGAATTAGGACCTGTGCGTGCATTGCACATGCAACGCAGGCTACGTCGATGGCACGTGCCCGCGTAGCCTACGACGAGTTGTACGCGCGCATTATACGTTCAATCCGTGTGTCAACAGACTGAGCTCGTTCAACAAGAACGTAGTGGGAACTAGTTCAGTGTGACGGAGATTATTGCATGCGGTTTTGTTAAAAATTTTAAGCGTCTTGCCGTCCAAGCTCACCTGCCATGTCTAACAAGTTCTTAAGTAGATTGAAATAGGTCTGTGGTACATCCACTCGTGTGTAAATACATTAAGACCGTTAATTCAATATTTTCAAGAATATGGTAAGAACTTGTTCGGCAAGATGATGGTATTAGCGAATCAGGGGCCGGCGGAGCGTTTTTTGAAAGTGGAGGGCTGAGCCGAAAGTGGGGGGGGGGCTGAACAGGCTAAAAATCACAATGTATGGTCATTTTTGCATTTGTGTACACGTTGGCTGAAAAAGTGGGGGGGGGGCTGCAGCCCCCCCCCTCCGGCTCCGCGGCCTACGAATAGATAATTGTCCACCATTTTTGTTACAATGAGAGAAATCAGTTTGGGGAAAAATATCGAATGGCATTAGTTTGAGTAGAAGTGTAATTGACCAAATTATTTCTGAATTAAGATGCAATGCGTTCGTACAGCCTCAATACGTCCATTACGTCTTTACCTCGTCTGCAATTCGTTGGTATCTAGTTAGATCGAGTGAAAATTACGGTTCACACGTTGCAGACTCGCGTTTAAAAAAAGAACCGTTTCAAACATGAACCCGTCCGAATTATTAGTATTGTATTATTTATTATGTATTTCTTTGCTTTATCTTTCTTTCACCTTCTTTTCTACCATTTCTTGATTATTTGATTTTTTTTAAATGGGTGGTTGGGTTATTGATTAATTAAAAGTGAATTTGAAAGTGGGGGTGGGGTCACGACGAAAAAGGAGCACTTTTTCTGAAAAGGGGGACTTGAGATCATAAGCACTAAAAGAAAAATATTCGGATAAATTTACCTTTAATTTATGCTTTTAAGAATGTTAATGGCTTTGTTTTTTGTAATAGATGAAGATAGCATTGATAGTGCTAAAACCGAATCGAACATTTTTGAGCTCAAATTTAGATAATTGTGCATTAGGCTATAGACCTATTCAATATTCGCGAGCGCAAAGGGCGAGTTCAAAATTTTGAGCTCAAAATGTGAGTTTATTGTGCAATTTATAGACCCTGTATTTCGCGAGCGAGTGTACCCCATAGTATGATACCCCCCCCCTCCTGTTCTACCGCTCTGGTTTGGTTATTGATTGATTGATTCTCCTTCCTCTTCTCTAGTCATTTTTCTCATTGTTAAGTTTGATTTTATCTTTTTATCTTTCATACTTTTAAAGATCGTAATTTATTTGTTAGTGGAATTAGAATCTGAATCAGACTCTACCCATTAAATAGTGAACGCTGGCTATCTCATTAGGCTAAAGAGTAGTAAGATCAGCTTGGGAACAGCGATTAGGTAGAAGAGAGTATTGATTGTCTGTTTAATGATGTTTTATTGGCTGTATAAATGATTTATTGCTTTTTATTGGGTAATTGGTTGGTTTGATTATTGATTGTTGGAGAGAGTTCGATGATTGATTGTATTATAAATTAAATGAATTGGTGTGTCATTTATTTTATTATTTGGTAATTATTGTCTCCGAAATGAAAAAAGGTTAGTTAATCTGATATTGAAATAAAGTGCCATTGTCAACCGCGGAAATAAATAAGGATAGTTCATCGAAAATGAATATGGGTTAGATAATCGAAATGAATTAATGACAACATAAACTGCCGGAAAAAACACAGAGGCAATCAGTGTCAAACTGTGAAAACACTGTGAAATTGGGCCAAATACACATAATCGTCACATTGTGAAGGATCGGACACTGGTGTTCACAAAAGTCGATTGTGTGGATGTGGCCCATTTTCACAGTACCGGTAGATGGAAAACAGTACGGCACAATGTGAACACAGTGTGTTACGTTGTGTTTCACACTGTGGGACTCTGTGTTTTCGGCAGGGTATATATTCATTTTCCATTTAGGATGAAGAACCTATTTTTGTTTTCAGATTCACGAACCCTATTTCATTTTTAATCAAAAATCCTTATCTATCATTTTCAATGAACCGAACGAATCAAATAAAAAAAATTGAAAAAACCCGAAGAGAGATTAGCGGGAAAGACGCTAAACCTGCGAGCCAAAATAGGCGGCACATTGTCTTGCCAACACGACTAACGTCCTACGCTCCAATAGTTCCTCAAATTAACTAACCCTTAATGTATTAATTATTAATTCAGTAATACGAGGACTTCGATAGAAAACAAGAATTAAACGACTAATCAATTTACAAACCAACCAATCGATAAATTAAACATTCAACCAAGCAATCAATAAATTAATAAATTAATCATACATATCTACAAATAGATAATTAGAATCAATTCAATTTCATAACCAATCAGAGACGTAAGCGATAAACGATCAATTTTGAATATCTATCAAAAGATAAGTCAATTCGATTTCATCAACCAATGAGAGTGAGCAATAAATTAATCAATACAATCTATCAACGTAATCAATCAATTGAGCATCAACAAATAATTCAATTCAATTCAATTTCATCAACCAATCAGACTGAGCAATGATCAATCAATATAATCAACTATTTATTCATCAATAGATACTTTAATTCAATTTGATCCATCAATCAATTCAGTAAAAACGATGTAGAATACTCAATCAATATAATCACTATTTATATCATATCAATAGATACTTTAATTCAATTTGATCTCATCAAACAACATCATAATTGCAATAAATCAATCAGTTAATATATTCAATATAAATAAAACATATTTAATTGTGGACATTGCCTGAGAGAATTAGGCGCGCGGCGTGCGTGCGCTCCTCATAACACGTACATTTGGTTATGAAATTATGACTTTTTAAAACACTTTGGTAATAGGCTAAGTATTTGTTCTATGTTTGCCATGGGGCGCGTATCATTAAGAAACCTAAAACTCAAGGTTTTTGTATAATGACAATATAATATACAAAAATGATAAAATCACTGTACTTTGTGGTTGAAGAATAGTTACGCATTGATGTTTTTGCTTGGTTGTATATGGAAAATGCCCCTTAATTGAAGGACATTGTGACTCTTCTGTGGGATCTAACTGAAGAACAAATAGATGTTGGCCTTCGGGGCGAAAGTTTATATATTAGGGTAATACATAATAATGTGATCCAAATTCGATTTGATTGACTGGTTTAAACTCGCTGCCTTAAAAAAAAGAAGTTGTACTAATTTGCGAAATGCTACCAAAGACGATCAGAAATGTCAAAACAGCGCGCGCCGTACCATTCGCAGATAGGGGTACGTATGTTTCAACCCGTCGTTTCGTGGGCGCATCCATGTTGAAATGTTATATTAGCATAACCACTGAACGATTCTGAACTTTTGTGAACTTTGGCCGCTGTAATTAGTCCTCCCGTTCGTTAATGAGCAAGGAAACCTCTCAATATAATGGTGTTTTCCAGTGTGCGGCGCGCCGCTGCGGCAATAACAAATGATATTTTGAGAAGATATGATATAAGCTCGGTTCACATTAAAGTTATTTATTTCTAACAAACTGACCAAATTGACATATATTTTCAAACGAAGAAAGCTTGTAAAATTTTGAATTTTATGATATTATTTTTATTTTCTAATTTGTTTTTCCTTTCCGAATTTTTTACAGCTTTACCGACCTTCATATTTATAAACTGTGATATATTTTTTATAATTTCCATCATTTCGCAAGAGATGAATGAAAATGTTGATGTTAAGTTCCAGAAAACCAGGGTAATTTTCAACAAAGTGAAACACTGCTTTCCGTATACCATGGAGCTATCAAGGTTATGCGTTGCTATATATGCAATGTATCTAGAGGGTCAAGTTACAATAAAGTAACTTAGTCAGTGTATGAACCATCGGTTACTTGGAGGGAACAGATGTATTTTGTGGATGTATTTAGTAATTTAATCATGGAGGCCTGCGTGGTAGTCAATGGAGCTATAGATTAAGTAAGCTACGGTATCTAACATAATTATTGTCATTATTTACACATTGCAAGTTTGACACATGTTTGTAGACTATATGCTAAACTCTACCTGGCCATATTTATATCATAATCGATCTATGAAAGTATAAATGACAATGCTATTATTTTTATATCATATGAAATATAATTAAAAAAAACAACAAACAAAAACAAACAAATGGGAAAACTTTTCATTGCCATTGGCATTTGTCAACATTTTCGAATTAATAAGCTTTCAGAATATTATAGCCTTTAGTTTAGATCTCTATTACTAATACATCGCCAAAATACAACTGTTCCTCCAGGTTGTTGTTCATACACTGATATATTCAATATAAGTTACTTTATTATAACTTGACCCTCTGATACATTGCATAGTATACGCATAACAGGCGCGGATCCAGGGGAGGGGGGGGGGACTGAAGGTGCTAGAGTACCGCCGTAAGATTGGGAATCAGCATACCTTTTGTACATAGACATTTTTACGCACCCCTAAAATATGTTAATAACCTTTTTTTTTTTTTGTCAGTCGTTCTGGACGGGGAAGATGACGTATCCTACCCTATTATAGAGAGTATTGTTTGAAATATTTTAATGGCCGAAGGCCAAAATTTTTTCACACCTATCCCCCCCCCCCCCCCCCCCCCCGCCCCCCCCCGCTTTATCACGCGCTGCACAGCACGATGTCAATTCCGCACCCGTGTTAAACTCCGTCTCTGGATCGCGCTGCAATAACACGCATTAACTTAGTAGCTTCATGTATACGGAAAGCGCTGTTTAAATTTTGTTTGAAATTACCTGTTTTTGGAGCTTCGAACATCAACGTTTTTCGTGTTCATCTCCCGGAATGATGTGGAATTAATTTAAAACGTATCACAGTATTTATAAATAAAGGTGGTAAAGCTGTAAAAATTTCGAAGGAGAAAAAAATGAGAAAAAAATATATATTCCATAATGATCAAAATTTTTACAACACTTTTTCTTGTTGGAATAACTTTATGTCAGTTTGTGAGAATAAGTAACTCTTTGAACGAGCTTGGTTCAATCTTCTTAACCATCAAGTAATGTGTAATCGACCAATGTAAATTTGATACTAGACAGGGGCGGCACTTCATCAAAGGACTTTTCGGACATTTTATGCGACAAATTTGCTCTTAGCCAATCAGATTCAAGCATTTCAATAGCTTATAAGTTTGTCGGATAAAACGTCCGACAAGTCCTTTCATGAAACGACCTCTGAAGTTTAGGACCAATTTGCCTCCTGAATTTAAAGACCAATTTGTTGCCCAGCAACGAGTGTTGCCTAGTGGGTTTACATGTGAAAAGAAAATGAATTTGTATCTATATATTATAGGCTTATAGAATTCTGCTTCCCTCTCTAAGTTTAGATAAACTTGGCCGCCTAAGTTTAAGCTCAATTTGGCGCCATAACTGCATATTTTATGTCAATTTTTATGTCTTTTGTTTAAATCAATTGTGGTGCCCTTTAGTTTCAGGTCAATGTGAAATGCAAAAAATGTAATGTTAAATTAAAAATGTATTAATGTATTTGATGGTATCCTATATTTATTTTTCGTTTTAGTGGAAACAAAAAGCGAGCGGCGAAGCGCGAGCGAAATTTTGGCAATGTAAATACAAACAGGAGGCATAGATATTTATAATTTTGCTCTATCTAGATAGAGATCATAGTTAAAAGAATTGCAATTTGTTGCCCCCGTAGTTTAATGCCAATTCCGGCACGCTTTCCATATATCTAGGATATAGTTGGAGCCCTAAATTAAAGATAATTTGGCGGCCTACATTTAAGCTCAATCTGGATCCCTAAGTTTAAATTCGATTTGGCGACCCTAATTCAAGGTCGATGTACGCCCTAAGTTTAAGTTCGATCTCCTAATTTTAAGGTCGGTTTGGAGCCCCCTCTACATATTATAAGGTCGATTTGGCGTTCCCACGTTTAAGCTCAAGAAGTCTCAGATCCCCTCAGAGTATATTTTTTTCAAACCATTAAAGTCGCATTGTGCCCTATGTGAGCTAAAATTGGGCGCCCTACGTTTAAGGTCGATTCGGCCCCCTCTAAGTTTAAATTCGATTTGGCGACCCTAAATTCAAGGTCGATCTAACGCCCCTAGTTTAAGCTTAATACGGGCCCCTACTTTAAGCTCATTTTGGCACCCCGTAGTTTATGTCGATTTGGGTCCCCTTAATTTAAGATCGATTTTACGCCCTCAGTTTAAGCTCAGTTTGGCGCCCCTGTAGTTTAATGTCGATTTGGCGCCCTAAAATTTAAGGTCGACTTGACGCCCCTAAGTTTAAGGTCAATTTGGCGCCCTATGTTTAAGCTCATTTGGCGATTGGCGAACCTTTTCTCTCTCTCTCTCTCTCTCTCGTCTCTTCTCTCTCTCTCTCATTTTCTTCCCTTCCCCCTTTTTCTCAAAGCAAGAGAGACAAAGCAAGAAATAATCAGGCGCCTCACCTGACCATTTAGAGTTTGAAGATACATAGTCCTGATATATTTTATGTACCTGACCATATTAGAGTTTGAAGATACATAGTCCCATATATTTATGTTTGTGTAGATCATTGAAAGCTTCAGCCCAATTTGAAAGTTTTCTTTTTTAATAAAGAATCACTCATATTCATCTTACCAAATTTCACAAAATCATTGAAGATATGCTACAAGACAAGATAAAAGAAACAAAATAAACACCGCAAATTCGGAAAGAAGAGAAATTGAGTTTAGTGTAATTAGCAGATTATGCTATTGACCTTTCCTCAAGTGCCTAAATTAGCGAATGAGTTTCTAAATGCCAATCCGGTTTGATTGTCTAAATTGTTGATTCAAAAGGAAGATTCAGGGGAAACCATGACCAAATGCGTTAATAAAACATTATAAATCTTATTAGATATTTTATTGAAGATTTTGAAAAATTATATCAGCCTTGGAGACAGACGAAGCGAGAAAATAATTGGTGCCCTCACGTGACAATATTAGCTGCCCTCTTGCGTCGATGTCTATAAATATGTCAATATGGCCCCTACCACGTCGCGGCAATTGTTTGCATGTATTAGGAACATACGTGGGGTGTCAACTCGTACATTGGCATTTCGTTATGCGCATACGCTCTAAACATGCTAAAGTTGATTCTCTTTTGAAATCAGACTCTGTAAAGGTTCGAGAATTTGCAAGCTTCATAGGTTCAATTGTTTCAGCATTTCAGATCTTTTGAAAAAGCAAAGACAATAGGTCTTCAAAATTCCGCCGGGTATATCGATTCTCTTATTTCTTTAAGTTCAAACATAAAAGATGACATGAATTTTGGTGGATTTGCCAACAGCCGGCTTCCTTCTCAACCCATATTCATGACCCACAATTTCCATAACAATATCAACGGATGCTAACATCTTGGGATGAGGGCTATATGGAATTTTGATAATTCTTTTTCTCCGCGCCTCTGGCCACCTGAACTTCAACATCTATGTATATGTTGATGTTGAAGTTCAGGTGGCCAGAGGCTCTCGAATTGTTGACAATAGAAAGAGCATTGCTTGCAATTTGTAGTCAACACCAGGACATTCATATTTATATTTGTTCTGACAATAGAACCTCTGTGACCTACATCAATAAGATGAGGGGTAACGTTCCTGTCTTAGATGAAATAACATTAGGCCTACTACGTATTTAGTCTTGCATGTCTGGGTGTAGGCCTATCAAAAATAAGATTTGGATTTCATCTCCCGTGTATGTTGCAGGCACAGACAACAAAGTTTTTATAGAAGGAATATGATTTGTGATTTGACTAGTTTACAACTCGCCCAAATCAACCTGATATTAACATTTGTATATTGATCAGTCTATTTACAGAAAAGCATACATGTAGTTTATACATATTTTCTACATATTTGTTCTGTGTACAATTATTAGTGGTACTTAAAACAAACGTCATGTGAATAATGTAACCTTTAAACTTAGGCTACATAATGGTAGTACAGTATCAATATTGGTGTATTCTATATTAAGAGATATCAGATGGAGAAAAAGTGAGAGTGTTTTGAAAGTGGAAATGAGAGACAAAGGGGAGGGGGAGTGTGAAGTTGTAGGTGGTATATATCATATTAAGGGGAGATCCAACCAGTGAATTCAAGGTTCAAATGTTGTTACTGTACAAACTAAACACACCTTGTTTTTTCGAAAGAAAATATCCTTGGACACAATATTTCAGAGAAGTGCTCTTCGAAATTTGTTGCGATCACTTCTTAATTTAAGGGGGCGTCCAAAATTGTTGCCCTTTTTATGACAAATAATATTTTGGGGGTATCATTTGGAGGAACTATCACATCGCCCCGAATTTCAGATCATATAAAAGAGAAATAAATTTCCTACAAGCTGAAACCAATTTTGATGGAATTTAGAGGGGTAAAAATGAATTTTCAGCCAAAAGAAGTTCATTTTATAAAATATTTTTCAAAAAATGGAATGTCAAGTGTAACTATTTAGGAAATTGTTCCAATATGTGCACGACATCTTGTGAGAAATGCAGTTCGTTATTATTTTAACAAAAAGTTTATATCATCTTAAAGTCGTGATCTTGATTTCGCCGAAAACGACAATATGTCAATATCTCTAAAAGCTCCGTACACGGACGTATGGGAAAGGTATGGTGTCTTCTATAAATAAATGTCTTTGACTTTTAAACCCTAAATCAACCGGTTTCTGCAGTAAAATTTGATAAATTAAATGATCTACAAGTAAAGAAATATTATTTTGATTGTTTTTATGTATATAAACATACGGGTACTTAGCTTTTTCCAAAATACACCCCAAAAGTTGTTTAAAGTTTTATATTGTGACATTTCATGATGTTATATTATGTGATACATGCAAAGGTAGTAAAAAAATAAAAGTGAGTGCAATGTGAATTTGAGAAGACAATCCATTCCCTTTTCCAAGCCTGGAACTTAGGGGGGGGGGGTTCGGGATCGAACGAACCCCCCCCCCCCCCGGCTGGCGAGTGGGGTCCGCTTGATTAAAAAAAAAAAAAGAGAGAGAGAGAGAAAGAGAAAAGAAGAGGAACAGGGTGTGAAGGATTTCTTAAATAGACCTACTTACCTAATGTTCAAAATGTTCATGAGCTAAATTATTAATAATTAAAAAAATAGTGCACAAAAATCGCCCTTTTTTTAGAAAGGTCTGTGCAATATTTTCGCTGGCTCTCGCATAAATAATTTTTTTTTTCAAAGACCGCGGAGCGTTTTTGAAAGGGCTTGAGGGGTGGGTGAGTAAAAAGCTGATAGGGGCTGAACACGAGAAAAGTATTTAAGCTCTTTTTTTAATATCTACTGGAAAAAATTGTGGAGGGGCTGCAGCATCCCCCCCCCCTCCTCCATCCTTCAAGGTATGTGATGGTATCTTGTTTTGTAGGAATCTAAAAAAAAAAAAAAAAAAAAAAAAAAGCTAATGTGCAGCCTCAATTGTCATCATAACCAAAATTTTCGGCTCGCACTTCGCGCTCGCCATGTTCACTCCCGTTCGAAAGGCCGAATTATAGGTCAAAAGAAATGTGCTTCAAATACACAGCATTAATGTGATTTTGTGTGTAATTTTTCTTTCACTCGCGTTTTGCGTTCGTATCTTTGGAATTTGGTCATCCGTCTGTGAAGGACTATTAAAAATAGATATGAGGCACAATATGCCTGAAATACAAGGCAAAAGCTCTGCACTGGTAAGGTTCACTTTTCCACAAAGGAGGTGATCATCAACTTGTGAAAGAATTAAAAGAAAACAGAAAGATGCAAGAGACAAAACTGTACATAAATATAACATACCATATTCAGGCCATTAAACAGCAAAATTCTCCGGGCTAGCGCTTCGCGCTCGCAAGTTCAATTCCTTGCGAAATGTTTATTTTTCGAATGTCTAAACCTTATACAAATCAAAAATTACGGTCTGAGAGCTATAAGAGGCAATATGTGTCAGAAAAACATTACCTTCAGGTCATATTATTAAAAAAAATTCTGGCTCGCGCTTCGCGCTCGAAGTTCAACTCTGGCAAAAATCCACTTTTCAATTTTCAAAACACCTGGCGCGGATCCGGGGGGTGGCGGAAGGTGCGGTGCGCACCCGTAAGTTTATATAAAGATCTAATTACGGGTCCGTAGATATAGAGGCAAAATGTGTCAGAAAATACACTACCTTCAGATCATTATGAGTCAATTTTCGGCTCGATCTTCGCGCTCGTAGAGTTATCACAGAAAGGCCCATTGGACTAATTCCTGACTCCACAAGTGAAGTTTTTTTGTGCACACTCGAACATTTCCAGTAGTTATGCTTAATGTAGGGGAGCCGGAGATCGATCTGTGTGCACTCGATTTTCCGGCGTTTTTCTTCAACCCGGTAGGCCGTAGAAAACCCGTGGAATCACCAAAGAGACCGAGCGGGGTTCTACCGGTAGCCGTACGGGTTTTCTGCCGGTAGCCGAGCGGGCTCCGCCCGTGTTTTTCAGTGAGTTCCTCCAAATAAAATATTGACAGGCTCTTGCCATTGCGGTTCCCGTGCGAATTTCCTGCGGCCCCCGCCAGGGCCCCTAAAAGGTTCCTGATGAGACGATACGAGAAGGTTATTACTGTCTAGGGTCAGATCTCAACTCTGACCTGAAATATACTTTTCTTTAATATATATATATATAATATATATATATATATATATATATATATTATATATATATATATATATATATATATATATATATATATATTATATATTGGGGCTGTCGCAGGAAAGACCACTTTGGTCTTTTTAGATGTTTATCTAGGACTAAGCATCGCATATCGTTTCCTAATTACATGGACCATCAATATCACATCTCTCT
>CALNVZ010000567.1:0-13584 GCA_940671915.1 Paracentrotus lividus | reverse complement strand
ATGATGGCTCAAAGACCTTGCAACCTGAGTCAGCCTGGAGGTTCTACAGAGGACTCACGGGACAAACCAAACCGAAGACCTGAAGAAAGGTTTTGGACACTTGCAAGAAATATTTCAAGTGGTTATTTCTAGAAAAAAAAAACACTTTACAATCGTGGTTGATTAGTAATAAATCGCACCGAGTACCCTTAGGATATGAATACTTATGAATATGGTGTTTTCCTTAATAAATTTTCCTGTCAATAAAATACCCCTGAAATACAAAATTTGTCAAACTTTCAAATTGTCCTAATGGTTCAGTTGATGGTAGCATACTGATAACCAGAATGTGTGGCAAAACACATCCAGTTAGCAGTTGATTGGAAAATGTAAATAATAACTGAACTGAACTGAACTGAACGTCTCAAAAAACTTGAAAAATGACAGGGGTATGAATAATTATGAGCGCAACTGTATGTACTATTGTATGCTCTGTTTTTGAAAATGAGTCCCTTTTACAAAATAATACAATTTAGATACACAACTTTAGATACAGACAATAGCCGGTATTCTCAGAGGGCGACTAAAGTTAGTAGGCCTACACAATCCGTATTTAGTATGCCTCGCTAAATACATATTTTATAGGCCTACTAACTTTAGTCACCCTTCGAGAATACCAGCCAATGATAAACCATGAGACTATTATATTATCTTTTTATCCCCAAACAAAACTTCGATTTTTTTTTTGTTCTTCCCACTACAGGTAACAAGACGAGTACAGGGTCGTGAATGGAGGTTCAACGGACTAAAAACTCTCCAGGTTCCCCAGATAATAAAACAAGGAATCGAGAAGGACATTTATCTTTTGCCAAAATATCCACATTAATCAACATGGATTTAACATTGAACATGAACTGCAAAGTTGGCAAATGATAATTTTTTTTAAACATGAAAATATTGAGAGATAGATTATCGGGTTAAGGAAAATTTACGGTAATGTAGTCGAACCTTAACCTGCTTAAAAATTGATTAAGATGTGAATCATAAAGGTTTGAATGATTTACTGTCAACCCATTATAATATCTAACTGAAGCATTTTCAATTTCATACTTGAATAAAAATCTGATAAATGAATGCTTTATTTTCAAATTTGTGCCATTGACTTAAATCAGCAGAACGCATCTACAAAGAATTTCCCCCAAATTATAAAGCGATACCTTTCGGCAAACTATTTAAACATAATATTGTGAATGATTTTATCAATTTGCGATTATCTCGTTTACCATTATAAATAAGAACACTTTAAAAATGGCTGAAGAAAATCTATTGTAAAAAAAATCAAGTACAAAAAATTTGTTGATGATGGGGAGACCATAGTTCGCGCAAATTTCAAAAATTATAAAAATTGCCACATTCAATCAACAATATTTCATGTTTGACTCAAAATCAACGAAAACTATGATTACCAAATAAACGGCAAAATTCTAAACTCCGAATCGCCAAACGAAGAAGTGAACTAGGTCAAAGGGTTTCGACGATATAACGCGATTTCAAAATTCTTATGTCGATCGAACGATCGCGCATTCTAGCTGAAAAAGGTCAACAAAAAGTGTGACCTGTAATTCCCGCCACGAGCGTTTGACAAAGATTATCAAGAAATTCCATCAGTCTAAGGAAGCGGAATAACAGTAATCATGTAAGTCAAAAATTTCATAGGAATAAAGATAATATTAATTATTCATCTCATAATTTTAGATTTAACTCGGAAAATATGATTTCCAAAACCCTGTCAAAAAACTCGGAAATTGGCAACCGACACGCAATTTTTCAAATGTTTGGTCAATAAATTTCACAATCGATACACATACCCGTGACGGAAAGTTGGATCTTAAGCAATTTTTTTGAGTCCCTCTTTCTGATGGTTGCTATCAGATTTTCACGATATTGATTACTTTTTAGGATATCCGTCGTGCGTAATTAAGGTTCTGCGCGAATTGGTTACACCACCATACATGTATATAATTTGTTATTATATTATTAAGATTATTTTTTTTTTAATTGTAAGGACCCACTGATTCACTATGTAAGTTTTAGATTACTGTGATACTTTTATAACTTGCATGGTTGAGCGTATACACTTTAGCCATTTTAATTTATTAGCTTTTAACTGTTTTTTTTTTCTGCTCAATTTATATCTCATTCAAAAACCATTGTGTGTTGACGGCGCGGATCAAGGATTTTAGATTGAGGGGGCGGGGGGGAGGGCCTGCCGAAATTTTCGATTTAACGTGTACAAGTCACTGAGCAGTTTTGAAATTATGGGACGGAGGGGGGGGGGTGCGTCCCCTGCTCCCCCGCCTGGATCTCCACCCTCTGGTTTTGACCATCCTTGTATATTCTGAAAGGAAGAACCTGTCTCTTTCATTCCGAAGGAAGTAGATAACCAGACCCCATCATTTCTTAAGAAAAGTGATTATTAAAACTAACAAAAAGCCTCCAAAAATGAACTTGGGAGGTGGGCCGTTTATTAATAAAATAAAATCATTTGTGTTGTGAATGTAATCTGTAATATAAATATACTTCGATATAAGGTCTGTAGACGAATGGTTCTTTGACTACCAGTTGACGTTGTCATCACCCGCTTGCCCGTCATCCGCCTTTATGCCCTCGTCATGAATAGAATAGAATAGTGTGCGGCGAGCTTTATGTGCCGTGTCCATGAGGTTGTGTTTGCGAGCTTCTTTGTGTGTGGTGTGTGTGTGTGTGTGTGCTGTGCGGTAGCATGTGCGTAAACATGCCTCTCCAGCCTGCTTGTTGTTAAAATCTCACCCGTGTGTTGCGCGTATTTGGGTTTGTTGTGCCACAGCCTTCGTGAGCGGATATCAAATTTTGCAAATCGCCGCCGAACAGTATCATTGCCCATTCACAAAATTATGGTTACAGCACGCGCATTGTAGACAGTTATATCATGTCACTCTGTATACCTCTAGAAGATAAACGCCTTACATAAGAAATTGAGAAGCATTAACGTGTTCTTTTGTTGTTGTGAAGTGGATGGTATTCAATAAGAGAGAGAGGGGAAAAAAGTTTAATTTGAGGAGCTTATTTTTACCCCAAAAATGAAAATTAGTTTACTAATCTAAGGTTAGATATTACATGCTGCGCACGTGGATCACCCGACAAATGAACTGAAGGCAAATTGCAAATTGGTTTAAACCCACTTTGAATAATGTACGTTTGGCTCTCATTTCGCAGAGTCGGAATTAGGCCTACGTCTTCAAGCAGTTCGTCTAAATCACTTTTTTGGTCACTTCGCGTATTTACTATTTTGTTTAATGCCCATTTTCATCTAATGTCCATTTTCTTATGTCACTTGGCCTAACACCACGTATATAGTCAATTTCTGTAACCAATTGATATCAGAAAAAATAATCTTTTCGGATGAGACGAAAATGCTTCTTAACATTTTGCTTATTTAAAGGAGGACTCCGGGCTGAAATGAAAAGTTTTGTAAAATTAAGTAAAATTCGTCAAGCACAACACAGAAAAATTTCATCAAAATCGGATGAAAAATAACAAAGTTATGCATTTTTAAGGTACTGACTTTTTGGGTTAAAACAGTTCTTGGCAATGCTCATGTCTCATTTGAATATTTGAATATTCAAATGAGCAAACTGATGATGTCACAGTCCCCCTACTTCTTGTGTATTGTATTATATGAAGTCCTATTTATCTCATTTTTTCATATATTGTGTATACAGAAAATCTGTCCCCATACTGAAATAAGTAAAAGCACTTGTGACCTTGAACATTCCACAAGGATTAATCCCTGTTTGTATGTCCTTGGAGCAGAAAATCTTGATAATTGGTATTTCATACAATAAAATACAAAGAAAGTAGGGGGACTGAGACATCATGGCCCGAATTCACAAAGGTGGATTCTGCAAAATCCACGGATCCGTGGGTTATGTAAATTTTGTGTAATAAATACGCTTAATTTTAGCGCGTACTGTGAGAAAGGTCCAATATGAATGCGCGACTTTGTCACAAAGCGCTAGAATTACGCCAGTTGCTATGGTTTTGACATAATGGGCCCACTGTTTTGAATTAATGAGTCCACTGTTGAGTCAACGGTTTATTTAAATTAATTTGAATAAACAGCAGACTTAACCATAGCAACTGGCGTGAATCACCACGAATGAATCATAAATCATATTTTTAACAGTCTCCATCATCAAACTTTGGTTTTAGAAAGTTAAAATGATTTAATTCATTTTTGGTTGGCATTTTTCTATGTATATCGTTATTTAACTGCAAATAGCGCCCGAATATGATGGCCTTGAGAAATTGTAGTTTACCAAGTCGTAGAGCTTGATTTGCTCTACCTTCATATCAAATATAAAAGTAATCGGTCAAATAATAAACATATATGGAGGGGGACACAATGTGCCCCCTCCTCCTTCGGCCTGTCACGTATGTTTCAACCGCTCGTTTCGTGGGCGCATCCATGTTGAAATGTTATAATTAGCATAACCACTGAACCAGTTCCGTGAACTTTGTGAACTTTGCCCGCTGTAATTAGCTCCTCCCGTTCGTTAATGAGCAAGGAAACCCCTCAAAATAATGTGTTTTCCAGTGTGCGCGCCCGGCTGCGCAAATACAAATGAATATTTATGAGAAGATATGAATCAAGCTCGTTCAATTAAAGTTATTTATTTCTCACAAAACTGACCCAAAGTGACATATTATTTCCAACAAGAAAAAGCTTGTAAAAATTTTGAATATTTATAAAAATAATTTATTTTCTCATTTTTTTTTCCTTTCCGAATTTTTACAGCTTTACCGACCTTCATATTTGAAACTGTGATATATTTTTTTTAATAATTTCCATCATTTCCAAGAGATGAATATGAAAAATGTTGATGTTAGAAGTTCCAGAAAACAGGGTAATTTTCAACAAATTGAAACAGTGCTTTCCGTATACCATGGAGCTATGTTTGCGTATGCTTTATGCTGTTCTGGGGTGTTTATAAGTCTTAGTCAGTGGATATGACATCAGTTACTTGGGAGGAAACAGGTGTATTTGGTGGATGTATTTAGTAAAGTTTAAAATCATGGGAGCCCTGGCGGTGGTAGTACCATGAGCTACTTAAGTAAGTAAGCTAGCGGTATCTAACATAAATTATTGTCATTAGTTTTAACATGCGAAGTTTGACAGCTACATGTTTGTAAGACTAATGATGCGCTACTTTAAACCGGTGGCCGTCAATTTATATCATATTATCGATCTATGAAAGTATAAACTGACAAATGCTTTACTTTTATATCATATAAAGATATAATTTAAAAAACCAAACAAACAACAACGATGGGAAAACCTTTTTCATTTGCCGATTGGCAGTTTGGTAACTATTTTCGAATTAAATAAGTTTGCAGAATATTATAGCCTTTAGTTTAGGATCTCATATTACTAAATACTCCGGCAATACAACTGTTTCGCTCCAAGTTGTTGTTCATACACTGACGCTATATTCAATATAAGTTACCTTTATTATAACTGTGACCCTGCTTAGATACACATTGCATAGTATACGCACGATTAACACCGCATAACTTCTATTAGAGGCCTTTTAGATCTGTCAGTGGCATTTACACTCTTTGGATGTGTACTCATGTCGTGGCATTACGTTGACGAGTCAATCTAATTTCATAAACAATGTTGTCAATTATGTGTAAACAACAATCCTGCCAAGTTATTAGCCGGAAACATTTTCGTTTAAAAAGTTATGCTTTTATTGCATGTGGAGTTGCTTTTTTGTCAGCTTTGTTGTTCAGATTTCATCGCCCACCTAGGGGTGTTCTGGCATACGAAATTCGATTTAATTTGCAGTGTTCGCCAAACGATCCAATGGATGCGTGTTCATTTGCCACGCGTAAGACATGCGCACGAGTGTTCGGAATCAAAATGGTACAGAATGATGGCGGGAGGAGGTTTTCTTTCAAGGAATTGTAAAATGATTATGGTTTATAGAATTGGTTTTCTTTTTAATTGAGCATTTTATAGGTGTCAAGTTTTTTTTTTGACTCACCGTCGGTTAGGCTTTATAATTCTGCTTCCCTCTCTAGAGTTTAAGATAAACTGTGGCGCCCTAAGTTTAAGCTGGCAATTTGGCGCCATACAGTGCATATTTTATGTCAGATTTTTTAGATGTCCCTGTTGTTTAAATCAATGTGGTGCCCTTTAGTTTCAGGTGCAATGTGAAATGCCAAAAAATGTAATGTGTAATTAAAAAAATGTATATATATGTATTGATGTATCCCATAATATTGAATTTTCGTTAGTGGACAAACAGAAGGCGAGTCTGGCGGAGGCGCGAGCGAAAATTTTGATGTTAATACAACAGGAGGCATAGATTTTATAATTTTGCTCTATCTGAGATAGAGTCATAGTTAAAAGAATGCAATGTTTGTTGCCACCGTAGTTTGGATGGCCTTCCGCACACTCGCATAAGTTAGGATAGTAGTTGGAGCCCCTAAGGTAAGATAAATTTTGGCGCCCGGGCTACATTTAAGCGTCAATCTGGCATCCCTAAGTTGTTTGAAATTCGATTTGGGTCGACCCCTAAATTTAAGGTCGATGTAGGCCGCGCTAAGTTGTAAGTTGCGATCTCCTAAATTTAAAGGTCGGGTTTGAGCCCCTCGCTAACATTTATAAGGTCGAATTTGGCGTCCACGTTTAAGGCTCAAGAAGTTCTCAGATCCCTCAGATCATATTTTTCGCGCATTAAAGAGTGTATTTGGTGCCCGCTATGTTGAGCTAAAATTGGCGCCCCCTACGTTTAAGGATAGGTCGATTCGGGCGGCCCTCTAAGTTTGAAATTCGATTTGGCGTCCCGCTTAATTAAGTATCGTATTATACACCCTAAGTTTAAGCTCAATTTGGCGCGCGCCTGTAGTTTGATGGTCGGATTTGGCGCCCCCTAGTAATTTAAGGTCGACTTGAACGCCCCTAGAGTTGTAGGTCAAGTGTTGGCGCCCGCTATGTTTAGAGCTCACTTTGGCGAAATTGGGCGAATCCCTTTTTTCCTCTCTCTCTCCGCCCCCCTTTCGCTTTGCTCTCTCGTCTCTCTCTCTGCTCGTCATTTTCTTGCGCGCCCTTCCCCCTTGTTCTCAAGCAAGAGAGACAGAAGCAAGGGAAATAATCAGGGCGCCACCCCGGGTCCGCGGAGGTTTGTATGGTGAGCAATGGATACATCTCGTGTTCAATGCACGCTGACCATATTTAGAGTTTGAAGATAGCATTTTAGTCCCCTATATTTAGTGTTTTGTTGGTAGATGCATTTGAAAGCTTCAAGCCCCAAATTTGAAAGTTTTTTTAATAAAGAATGCACTCATATTCATCTTACCAAATTTCAGCAAATCATTTGTAGATATGCTACAGAGACAAGATAAAAAGAAATCAAAATAAAGCACTGCAAATTCGGGAAAGAAGAAGAAATTGGGTTTAGTGTAATTGGCAGATTATGGCTATTGACCTTTCGTCCAAGTGTCCTAAATTAGGCGAATGAGTTTCTAAATGCGCCATCCGGTTTGATTTGTCTAAATTGTTGATTCAAAAGGAGATTCAGGGGGAAACCATGACCAAATGCGTTAATAAAACATTATAGAATCTTATTAGATATTTTTCTATTGAAGATTTTGAAAAATTATATCAGCCTTGGAGACAGAAGGAAGCGGAGAAAAATAATTTGTGCCCGGCTGCACGTGACAATTATTAGCTGCCGCTGCTTGCGTCGATGCCTATAAAGTACGTCAATATGGCCGTCTTATCCTGACGTCGGGCGGCAATTGGTTGCGTGTTATTAGGGAAACTACGTGCTGTGCTTGGCTTCAATCACGACACGCACGCACGCACGTGATCTAAACTTGCAAGCTCGGCGTCTATTTCGGAATAAAATGCTGTAATAGAACATCTTTATCCAAAATATGGGGCTAAGAGGTATGGTTTAAAATGACTGATATGGCTTATTGGTGATTGGGTGATTTGGTTATCGTAGCAACAGTGATTAACGCAGGATTCGGAAATCAATTTGGGCAATCATTCATGCCATGGAGACAAGAAAATGGCGTGCCGAACGGGCGAAACGATCGAGGCGCCCGCTGCAATTGTAGCAGGTCTGCGGCCGAGCCGCTGAGCCCAGGACCTTCGGGCTACACGACTGTCGCCATCTGCCCTGAAGGGGACCGCAACGCTCCAGGTCCAGGGTACTCCTTTGTCCTCCGGATACGGAACAAACGGCACACAACAAAAGAAAAAGATTCCCGCCTGCCGGCCGGCCGGCGGCGGGCGGAATCAACCGAAGACACCCACCAACGAAAGTGGGGGCCCTGATCTCACGTCGAGCAAATCAGACAAGCACTGCATAAGCCTCCTATCAGAAGACCACTTTTTGAAACCTAGTTTCAGAGCCATTAAGTCAACACTCATATTTGCAGAAGATCAAATACAATTTCAGAAAGAGGTAGCAGGCATCTCTTCAATTCGCGGCAGACAACATCAGTGACAAGAATCGCAAGCTTAGATTGATCAATTGAGACCCTTCTGCCGCACATAGCGCGGAGAGCAATACTCGCGGAGTAAATTGCCGTCATCTTTTGGTGGTGGTGGACGAGTCTGCAATGAAAACAATAAATTACTGATGAGGTAATCACCTGCGAGAAGTTTCTGCTCAAAAAGTATCTGGAATCAAGATTGAATCAGTCCGACATAGATCGTCCCATCGACTGGCTTCGGCGTGATAAACTCGATCGTAAAATGCCGGAGAAACATCATCGTGAAGTTTGCGAATTATCACACGAGAAACTAATCTACCGGTCTCTGGCAGGAAAATTACGAGACATCACCGACAGATGACGACGATAATGGTCCAGCATAGTTCATCGCAATGGAAAACCTAACGAAGGAAGAGAGCGAGAGCTCTTCTGATTGGTAAAGAAAGCAGATAGCAACAAGTGCCATCGAGAGAATAACTGGACCCAGGATGGCAAGATTATCATCAGGAAACTTCAGGGGTGACCGTCTTGCAATCAACACGTAAGATTGATGGCTTTGATAACATTCAAGACTCTTAACGTCTGAAATCATACCTTGGCGACTATGTATATACACTTTAATTCCCCCTTTTGGCAGTTATTGTCAAAAGTAAAGGGGGAAGAGGCGGGGTTATATGGAGACATGTTTTTTACAGAAAATGGCCGTAAAGACAAAAGCGGGTTTGTTTCAAGAACAATAAACAGATTCAGCTGGAGTGTAGTATATGTAGTGCTACAAATGTGCGGCCGTGTCAATTCCTTGAATTTAGTGATGGTTTCCGGAAAAATCCACTTCAAACAAGGCATGTCAGTGTTCTGCAATCTAACCCCAGACACGGGGTTAGTTGGAAACATGGTATGGGGGTAAGTTGACAACATTGTGCATGTAATCGTTGTATAATTTTATATTTTAAACTTACCGTACAGAACATTGTACAATGGGTTCGCTTAATTTGCTTTTTAATTGAAGAAAAATTCCCCCTAAGAAATTAAAATATTAAAGATTGGTGTTCAAATTTTTTGTTCAACGTTCATGATTTTATTTAGCCTTGATGCATCGCCCTCAGCATACACATATTCTGAGTCCTGTGAAGTAGTTGCATTTGTGCAATATCTTGTTGTTTAAACCAAACTAAAGATTGTCGCAATTGCAGCTAATAGTACATGTATAGGAAATATTTTGGAACACTTCATGAATTTATAATTGATTTTTATTTTTTCAGTTCAGTTTCAAACCTATTTAGCTTAGTAGCAATTGTTGCCAACTGAACCCCGTTAAAAAATGTTCCAGATAACCCAGAGGCCATTTGCATTTGTAAGGCTTACAGCACAAAAGACGGACAAAAGCAACATGTCATTTTATTTAACGCTTTGTTGTTGTAGCTTGGTATAACTGTTTGTTATACTAAAGAAACCTTGCTCAAACTTATTTATGATCTTCTCTGAGATATATAAAGCATTTGTAAAAGTGACGAAAAATTACTCAGAAGGGAAAAACAAACCATTCGCTTTCCTAACATTCATCAAGGCTTGAAGCATGTGTGCTTGTCTAAATGTAGTAGGATAGGCAGTTACTAAATAGCAACAACCTGAGGGTACATTTGCATAAAAATATTTATAGGGCCGTTAAAGAAATTGGCTAATGTTTCAAAATTAAACGCCCCGTGTTTCCAACAACCCGCACTGGCTCCCTATATGCCTAAATTCATGTTGACAGTTTTTAATTAATACCTTTTATTACTCTTGTACCTTTGTTCACGGAGCTCTGTGTACCGTTTATATGTCCTATTTAAGCTTGGTATTTATGTGTGACTTCAATTTTAAACAGATATACCAATTTCAGTCAAATAATACAAACTTTCAAATGTGGAACAAGGTGAAATCACAATCTCTCTTTAAGTATTTATTCCTTGGTGAGGAGTTTATTTGGCACCAATTTGTAAAAGAAGATTTTCAGAAAGAGAAACTTTCTTGTATCATTTCAATTGTGTGTCTCGCTCTAAGAATTTTGATAATGGCTGCAATCTGCTTTTTAATGATATACATCATAATTTTTCTGTAGTAGGATTAACAGTGACATGGTTAAAATCAGATGCTCTTAGCAAATGTACTGAATATTGAAAATTACGATTTTTTAATTGTAAATAGTAGATGTAACAAAATAGGAGGCGGTGTAGGAATGGGTACTAATTCAAAATCAAATGTGAAGAGTAAACAAAGAAGTGACGCTCTCGCTTTATGTATGCCGCAGTTTCGAATCGAATATTTATAGAAATTCCTGAATTTAATAATGTTACAGCATCGTAAATATTGCCTCATTTGGTAGTAATATAGCAGGCCACGCTGCGAGTCCTGTCCCAACGAAGTGTTCTTAGAAATTCTGGGGAGTCAAACTCTTCAATACAATTAGTCATGAAGCGTTCGAAATCCTGCTTTTTACTTGAGATACAAATATTGATCTTGTAATCTGTTAACACATACCCAATATCATCCAGTCAATTTTAGATACTTTACATGCTATTCAATGCATTCGTTAATCCATGAACCTACTCGAAATATCTAGACACACAGGCTTGCACTTCTGAGATAATTCTTACTAATACCATGCTTATTGGGTGAATCAGGCCATATTATTATGGGCGAATGTTAGTGACCATGCTTATCCCGTGTTTTCTTTTAGCAAATGTTTACATTCAATTAAATTCGAAGTAGGCACGAATTTGTTCTGTACGCTAAACGTCGCTTACTGATCAAAATTAGTCTATGGTTCACCTCACTTATTGGAAGTTCTATAGTTGGTATGACTATGTCATTTTGAAGATACTAATGAAACGACAACAGCTTCATTTTCAAGTTTTCAATGGTCTTTATATGACGAAATGTTTTCCTGAAACCGCTTTTACGTAAACAAAAGAAACGCACGAAAGACGGCATGGTAACTCATTTTACCTCGAAAGTTATGTAATAAAAGACCTACGATTTTACAGAAAGTTTTTAAAAAAGCCCTACAAATGAAAACAATTCAGATATAAATCAATTCGTTAACTGTTGGTTACAAAAGAAAAATAACGGGAAAGGCCAAAAAGACTTATTAAAATAGAGGATTCAAAGATGTTTAATGGGAAATATGTATGGGTACTTGGAAGTTATTAACAATTTATTAGGGAAAATAAAAATCTAAACTTACCTGATGTCAAAAGAAGATGGCATTAATATTATCAAATGAAGCTGTTGCCAAGAAGGTTCAATGACTTTTTTGTAAATGTTGCATCTAAATATGCTTTCAGAATCTCATAACGTTAGTTCAGGTCAAGTCACTTGCCCAAACACGTCTTATTGAAAATAACCCAATACTTTTTCTTTTGTAAAACCGCATATCTGAAATGAAATCATTAATGATTGGTATCTGAAAATGAAAAATGGGCACCAAGTCCAGGTTTTGATATATTCATGGTAACTGTGGTAAAAAAGATCATTCATTTTTATATCTAAATCGTTTATGTGTTATATTTAAATTCATCCATGCAAAAATGGGTACATTTCCTGACAACTGAAAGTTTGCTAAAAGTTATTCGCCATTATAAGAAGGATCAGTCCAAATCTGTATTGTAATTGATCGGACCTATTTTCGCGCTTCTTCCGATATTTTTCGAAATCCTCTGAAAAATGTATGTATAAACGCCGTCATCAGTTTTAGATGCGATAAATGTTATTTGCTATAGTTCCAACGCAGTTTGGTTTCAGGTCAAAAACATTCAACTTCTTCTGCACTTATTGGGGTTTACTCAATAACATTGCACAGACTTTGGGAAAATCGTGAAATAACAGTGAGGTGTGTATTTAGACCTCTTCGAAAAAAGCATTTGACTGTCTAAATCATAAAATATTATCTGGGATAAATTTTATATTTTTTATGGCATTAGAGAAGTTCCTCTAAATGGTTCAGAGCTATTTGGATAATCAGTAAGAGCAATTCTTGTATATGAAAAGTTCTAAGATCCAAATGCAAAATATTTCATGGTGGATTCCGCAGGTTCAATTCTTGGCGTCCTCTGCCTTTTGTGCTAATATTCATAAAATGATATTCATGAAATCTTCTTCCAAAACTCAAGTATGTCCTTTTGGCAGACGATACTGGATACCCTCGTCTCGCTCTCTTTTTCCGCCATATAAAATGAGGAAATACTTCTTATTCTAACTTGTTGAATAATGAACTTGATCATGGTTTAGGTAATGGGCTTAGAAATAATAAATTACTGCCTAAATACGCAAACAAAAAACTCATGATTGGGCTATTCGCAAGAGCGGTTACTTCACGTTAGCATTTGGAGGACGACGCTGTCATACTTGGAGCTGTATACTCATTATTATTGATAGGAAAGTAAACATCTTTTTTAATCAACAACAAAGTACAGACAGTCTGACTATCCTTTGTATAAAAACAAAACTGGAGAAAATTGTTATTATGCTGCCTGGCAAAACGTCTCTTTAAATGTGTCGTTACGTCACGTATACATGATTTTGGCAATGCATAAAATGAAAAGTTCGACATCAGTGAAAAGTTGTCCTCATTCGGCCGCTTTTATGGGAAGTTGATTATATCCATGGTTCAAAGAAGGTATATTAGGGAGCAAAATATTGTATATAATTAAAAAAAATAAAGAACACATGGTTTTTACTAGGGGTGCAGGATGTTTAAGTGGTTACTGCACGTTACATTTTTGTCCATGTATGGTCAAGGGCACATAAAAGTCTACTAAAATTCAATAATGTGTGGTAGGATGGGCCTTTTCCTCTTTACCTCCCTGTGGCTTTTTGATTGGCCAGCAAGTGGGTAATACATGTAATCACTTTAACCGCGTACACTGTCTAAGGGGCAGAGAAAGTGGCGCGCATTTTCCATGTTTTCTTTAAAATTGAGGACTATTAGGGGCACGCTAACTATATGAATGAAATGGATGAAGAAATATTTAATTGAAGATATAACAAGTATATTTGAAATTGGGTGATTAT
>CALNVZ010000560.1:0-22121 GCA_940671915.1 Paracentrotus lividus | reverse complement strand
AAAAAAACTTCATGCATTCGGCAATGACTAATATTTCATGTACTTATGTAAAAACTGATTTGATCAATAATTCCTTCCGTTTATGTTGCCATAATTAGTTATTTTTTGTGGTGAGTGGTATTACATTAATATATTACTGTCAATGAGGGATTTTCACACTATATACATCAGCTCATTATAAGCTTGTTATTAGCCTAATATAATCATGACAAATCTGACAATGGGGTGCATTTTCATTGGCACTTATCCTTTCAAAAGCACACACAAAATCTTTTCTTGGTACATCGCCATTTGTTCTCTGGCCTAAATTGTCTTAATCTTTACGGTCATTATTGGTCATTGTAAAAATTATGTACAAGAATGACACCTGTAAACAGTTTTTGAAGAAATATGAATCATTATGTTCATCTAGGTAGGAGGGAAAGTAGTGCCTCCCATGTTTTGTTTGTTTGTTTGTTTTTTTTTTTTTACCAAATTATTTTTTCACACATTTTACTTTAAGGCGCACGATTATTTATGTTTACGTTCTATACTGCTTTAGTGATCAATGGTATATTAAATAAGTTATCAGGTGTTTTTTGACAAAGCAATATAGCTAGTCTAGAGCACTCACATACCTACACTAAAATGTACTGGCCATAATAACCTTATGCTTTGAATTCGAATTTAGCAAATGCAAAACTAAGGAACATAATTATATATACTTTTACTATGCGAAACAACCCAATAAAACATGCAAGAATATTCATGGTAAATGTGAATAGTAATAATAATAATAATAATAATAATAATAATACTAATAGTAACCTATTTAACCAGGGTAGCCACTTCAGCTCTAATAAAATGTTCTCCTGCACCCTGTTGCATAAAACTTCTAACCGGAGTTTTTTCCGGTTAAAATCTGAAAACTCCGGTTAAAGTCCAAAAACTCCGGTTACAATATTTTTCTGGATTTTTTACTGTTTTTTCCATTGCATAAAAACATACCAGAGTTTTCAAAAGTATTAATGCAATAAATTTTTAGGGCGTTTTAAAACTCAGGTTGAATAACCTAAGAAATAGGTCTACATAAGCTGAGTTTTTTAACCCGAGAAAACTCGGGTTAGAAAAAAAGTTTTATGCAACACCACCCCTGGTTGGCCCAGGCCCGCATAACTCTGAAGTTATGCGAAATTGAAAATGTACATCCTCTAAACCAAATCTCTCTGCCTTCATGCACACACAGAACGGACCCCGAAGTACAAAACGTTACCATGGCATCAGCCGACGCAGAACTCGAAATGGAACAGAAGGAACCTCTGAACGAGGGAGGGCGCCCTAATGAAACGAAAAGTGGTGCAGGAAATGCTTCAAACGGCAATGAAATCACAATGGAGGAATTCCGTGAGAAGTTGGACAAAGAAGGGGCTGCAGCAAAGAAGGAGCAAGATGCAGAGGCCGCAGATACAGCCGCAAAAACAGGGTAATGATTTTTATAATCACTAATTCATTATGCTTCAAATTTATAGACAGATTTACTCGTGATGAAATGCTTTATTTCGGGAAGAAACAGTAATGGTGCAGGGGGCGGCGGAGCCGGGGGGGGGGGGGGGGGGGGGGCTGGGGGGGGGGGGTGGGGGCGGGGGTGTGCAGCCCCCATTTTTTTCAGCCAACGTGTACAATAAGCAAAATGACCTACATTGTGATTTTTAGCCTGTTAGCCCCCCCAACTTTCGGCTCAGCCCTCACTATTTCAAAACGTCCGCCGGCCGGCCCTGTGGTGGGAAGGGGATGATACATTAAAATGCTAGATAAATGTTTATTTCTGAACAACTTCATTTCCGTTCATTTGCTGCAGAAACAGAAAGAACAGAAACAGTGAAGCCTCAACAAAATGTAATGTGGTAAACGGACAAAAATGGAGACCACACTAGGCCTTTACATGAGATGTGACGTGAGCGACGCCGGATTCTATAAAATACGGATGCAGAAGGAAAAGAGTCTGTATTTTGAGAAATGACAGGGAGAAACAAACAAAACAAAAAATGATGATGACAACTGACACCAACTGTTCTGTAGGACAGAGTTAAAACAATAATAATAATAAAAAAAATGTGCTGCAAACCGCTAACCTGAATTTTTGAGGTCACCTGTCTCAACTGATGAACGATGGCTTTATTTTCTCAATTGAATGAACATAACTCCTTACCAAATGCGATATTGCACTTATGTCTGGGTTCAATTGTTGCGAAATTGTTACACATTGGCTTTACGGTTATATCGATTCCTTTAATACGAAACCTTTTCAGAACAACAAACAAAATTGCACACTAGAACGTCACTTTCTTTTTACCAGATTTTTTTTTCATGCGATCAAACTATTATTTTCTCTAATGTATGTGTGTTTTCTTAAATAAAGATTCCTTGATGGCTCAATGAATAAAGCCCTTTTTGAATAGATGTCCAGTGAAGTACAGGGTGAGATTTATTGCGCTAAACCCGTGAACTGTGGTTGTAGGAGGGAAGGTCATCCAGACATCCCCACGATAGGAAGGTCTGGTAATGCAGAGGGTTTGTCATGCTACAGGAAGATTAAAACGAAGATTCTAACTCATAAGCGAAATGAATCCAGGTACATCTTTTGGCATTTACCTGCAACTCGCCATCAGAATTTTCCTGGGCTGATTTGTGCATAATTGTGTGTCTTAGGACAAATTTTGCCCGCTACTTGTTTAGTTTTGATTCAGCGTTCAGCCTATATTTTGACTACTGTCTGACTGTCATCGGGTTAAGGAAAAGGTCTCAAACTCAACGACCCCTCGGTGTGAAGACTGAATAAGCGATGCCTGTATTAAAAGTTTTTGCTGGAGCGAAATATATAAACAGCATATTCCGCCTCTATGAATATAGTGTGAGTCTTAAAATTTGTTTTCTGGTCTACGATCTTTGGAAGACATATATTCAAAAAAAAAAAAAAAAAGAACAAAGAAAAGCAAAAGAAAACAGATGAAGAAAATGCTAACTAGAGCGATGGTATCTCGCTATCACCAGACATTTGAACCCTACCTATAGGGCCCATAATTTATTTATTTATTTTTTTATCACGAACAGTTTCATAGAGCAAGTAAGGGCCAACGGTCATTTCTCAAAGTATTGAAATCAATAGGCCTATGGCTTATTACATTAAGCGTCGATGTCCTAAGAATGGGTTCGAATCTGTTGGAGCGGGTCATGTAAGGTGTAGTTGTACCCCAGGAGGGGTCATCCACAGTGACCATGGTAGGAAGGACTGGTCCTGTAGAGAATTGGACTCATCGGAATTGGAGATTAAGAGAAAGATTCTGCCTACGGAGCGAATTATTCAATCTCATCATCGATCCAGGTACAAGTGATTTTGACCATGTTGATCAGTGAAATATTGTTGCTGCTAATTTTTAGTTTGTATGTGTCAATATGACTTTTCATGCGAATAAATTTAAACTACTCGTTCTCCTATAATTAAACATCATTGTTCTCCTATAATTAACCCTAACTAATGCCTTGGTCACATATCGTCGTACTTGCACGTGCGTGCTGTCTACGTGCAAAAACGTGGGCAAAATTTGGAAAAATCGTACGTCACGTACGTGGTGAGTACCGACTCGGTACGGAATTTGGTGTGCGCAGACACGACGCAGAACTTTTAGTGCAGGAGGAACTTTCGCTGCGTGCGGGCTACGTTCGAGCTACGGATTTGCCGCACGTGCGCGCACGCACGCCCTCGGCACTGCCAAGCACGCACAACGCGCCGACTCCGTAAGTCTTTTTAGATATTTGTGGCAGTCACTTACTGTACCGACGGCGCACTTGTCACGTGCGTGCTGCGCACGGGATAAGTGCGTTGCCCACGGTTACTTTGCTCTTGCTCATTTCAACAGTTGATTGAGCACGCAGAACTCGCGTGGATTGTACGGACTAAGCAAGTGCTCCGCACTTACAACGCGCGTTGTGCGCACTGATTTCTACTGAGCCGACGTACGTTTCGTATTCAATATTATGTATATATAAAAAATATACTAGTATGTGTATAAAATATAATTATGATAATATGTGTGTATGTACATGTTTGTATATACTGTATGTCTCAATATTGCACAGAATCCCCTCACCTGTCAAAAAGTATTGCAGCATTGCATTTTTAAAATTTATTTATTTATTTATTTTTTTATTTTTTTATGAGTCTTTATGATATTACATGTCAATGATGGCCTGAATATTGTCGACTGTTTTTGTATGGCCTGAAATAAGAAAATCTTCAAACATGAGAACAGTAGATGACTTGAACAAGTCATTTCTTAAAAAGAACAAATGCCCCCCAAATTAAAATTATGGGAGGTGGGCATTATCAATAAATGAAAACTTAGAACATGTTTCATACTTCTCAGCAAAAAATGTTTACAAAAGAGATAGCATATACGGCAGACAGCACCACCAACAGATGAAATTTAATTTTAACGTTGACAAAGACAAATTTAGTCCTGTATTGCAAATACTGTTTGATGCAACTTTATTCCACCAAAGTTGTAGTTTACAACAACAATCTATTTTTTGGGGGTAAAATTTTTATTATATTTTGCTGGATAATGACTAATGACTGCTTGTCATTTTGGCACGTATCATCCGAGTACCATCGCATAAAGATGTTCCCCCCTTGGTGACCTCCTTTTTTATTTGAATTTGATATTGATGACGATGATCCAAAGCATCGTAAAAACAAAGCTCACTTATTCCCAATATTAATTTGCAAAAAGCGAAACATTTCAACAGCATTCTAATAAACAATAAACGTAAACAAATATTCATTTTACGATTGTTATTACTTTTTACTGATAAATTCCATCTCCAAAAGTTTCTTTCTTGTTTTTTTCTTCTTTTTTTCCTTGGGGTAGCCTACTTAGTCAATAGATTTCGTGAACAAAATCATGATACAAGTTTCAGGTTTCTCCGGAAACTGTTTTGATGTTTCGCTTATACATGAAATGAAGACTCGCCAAAATGTACCATGAAACTGTCAAAGTAAAAAGAAACAAAAACAACAACAACAACACTCAAAGAAGATAAATTTGTTTCTAGCGTTGCTCAAATTGAGTCTTACATTGCAAAAACAGGTTTAATGCAATTTCATTAGGTTTTGCTGTATAATCAATCATTTTGATGCACATCTTCCATTACAACGGCGTAAAAAGAATCTTTTTTCTCTATACAGGGTGTATCAATAAAAACGGGACAGTTTTGAAAAGTCTGTCAAAATTTCGTTTCAAATTATGATGTCTATATTTTGATGTTAATAGATGCTCTGAAGTCTTATCTTTCAAATGCCATTTAAAATAATAAGTTTCGTTCATGCTTGAGCGCACACAGAATGTTTTTGTCGGGGGCTCAAAAAAAGGCTTGCGCACAAAATGGAAGAAAATGAGAAATACGATCATCAGACTTTTTGCTAATCAGCAGACTTACTCTTAACCGTTTCATTATCTTTGCCATTATTTTCGAATTTTGCTATCGAAATTCATTTACAAAGCTATTTATTTAATTGAATTGTTTTTGTTTTGTTTTTGTTTTTTTTCTCCACATGTTAACATGTTATCTTTTGGCATTGAATATTCCTTCAAACTAAAAAAATAAAAAAATAAAAAATAAAAATAAATAGAATAAATAAAAAAACTTTTCAACCCAAGAAAGGGGATTTGGTTGGTTGATTGATTGGATTTATTTATTAATTGATCGATTGATTGAATGAAGGATTGATAGATTCACCATTTTGAACGATTGATCGTTTGATTAATTAATTTGTTTGATCGATTACTTTTTGATAGATTGTTCAAATGATTGATTAAATCGTTGGAAGAATCATAGAAAATCGACTCAAGAGACTAACATAATCATTGATTAGTGAAAAGTAACAATCAATCCGAATGGGAGTACCTGATTCAGAATAATGATTCAGAATAAATAATACCCTTTGAATTTAACCACATTTTATTATTATTATTTTTTTAAACCTCCGACAAAAACTTTCCGTGTTTGCTCAGGCATGAACGAAACAAATAAACATAGCAATCAATCAATCAATCAATTAAACAATCAATTAAACAACCAACCAACTCCCCTTTCTTATGGGTTGACAAAAAACAAGTTTAAAGGAATATTTTTTGTAAAAAGATAACATATTAAAATGAAAACAAAAACAAAACAATTAATGTAAATAAATAGCTTTGTAAATGAATTTCAAATCATAATTCGAAAAAAAGATGGCAAAGATAAAGAAAAAAATTAGAGGAAGACTGCTGATTAGCAAAAAGTCTGATGATCGTAATTCTCAATTTTTCCATTTGTGCGCAAGCCGTTTTTTGAGTCCCCGACAAAAATGTTCTGTGTGTACTCAAGCATGAACGAAACTCATTTTTTTAAATTGCATTTGAAAGATAAGACTTCAGAGCATCTATTAACATAAAAATATAGACATCAGGATTTAAAACAAAACTTTGACCAACTTTTCAAAACTGTCCCGTTTTTATTGATACGCACTGTAGAGAAGGTGTTCGTTTTTTACTATGCCATTTGAAAAAGACAAAACTTTCATTTCATAATATACCAAACAAAATGTATAAATTGTTTGTAAAAAAGAAAAAAGCATGTGTATCAGCTATGATGCAATACTTGTGATGGTATAGGTTTATATCAGTTTATTATGTATACTGATTATGATATCATAATATGATAATATAATAAATTAATCTAAATGAATAAATATAAATAAATACAAAAATATATATATTATTCACCACAAATATCGAGATCAAAAACTTACGTTCATCGCACTTGCACGCACTTACAACATGCGCGTGAGTACTGACACCGTCCGTGAGGTGCAGTTGTAAGCACGGCCTCCGTACGATAACGATTCAAACGCACGGAGATCGTACGTTACAAGCACGTACAGCTCACTTACAACATGCGCAACGTGCGATGCACACAACCGCCCCTTACCATACATGGTGTACCGGCCACGTACTTACACCTTGCACAGTCCGTGCGTTGACGTACTCGCACCGTGCGCTTGCCACTTCCCTCCACGGTTTCAGAAAAACGTAGCGACCGTAGCCTCCCCCAAAAAACGTACGGCCGAAAAAAACGTACGGCGGCTTGTGACCAAGGCATTACCTGGGCTATTTCGTGAACTTAAAGTCTGGGGGGGGCAATATGGGCGCCCCCCCCCCCCCCCCACCCTTAAGATCTCGGCCGCGGATCGCGCGATCGCGATGAAAATTTGCATGAAGGTAGAGAATGACATAATCTACACGGTTGTATAGGTAAATTACCCGAAATTCATATATTTTATTTTATATGAATTAATTATGCTAATTTATTCATGAAATCATACTTTTTGCTCTAATTCACTAAATAAAGCACATAGAAAGCTGATTTTTGGGGGAAATATTCTTTATGTCATTCCTAAGAATTGTACAAGAAAAAAATTCCTGTACCAAAATCGATTTCTTATGTATTTTATTGATTTTTTTAATTTCTTATGTATTTCTTTGTTTTTTGATGTTTTTATTTTTATTGTTTTTTCGACACAATTCATCCGTGACATTATTTCGGCCATAAATAGCATCAAATTAAATGACTCTTGTCAATAAAATTAAAAATAATCACTCATCTATGAATTCTAGCTGAAAACACATTTTGTATTGACTTTGTACATGAAATCAAAGTTTTGAGCCATTTTTGGTCTGACGAAAATTTTTGAAAATCGTGTAACGTCGTAACGGTATGCCTGATTTTCGCGAAAATAGTTTTAAAAGATGCGCAAGACTTGAAAGTAAAAAGTCAGCGAGCGGCGCGATCAAAAAATTTCGCACTGCGGATTTATCGCGAAAAATGTCGAGGGGGGGGGCCATAATGGCCCCCCCCCCCCAGGTAAGTTAGGGTTAAGCATCATGTTTTACACAAATATTGTACGTGCCGCCCCGCCCTAACCCCTCTGCCGCACTGGTAATCCGTACATGCCAGGGTCTATATCCCCCACTGCCAAGTTTTTTTTCATCTTTGAACTTAAATATGACAGTCAATACTTCCTTATAACTTTTTTAAAAGATCTTTCGACAACATTGTTGTACTTAAAATATGTGGCATTCTATTTGTCTCGAAAGTCACACCAAATTCTGTTTTTAAAAATAAGAGGGCAACTATCTAAACTTGCATTGTTCCAGGGCATGAATTTGGTTTTTATTGTGTGCAATGTTTGTGCACTAGGTTCCTATCAAAATGTAATTTAACACATTAAGTTACTCACAAAAAGTTTAATGTAAACTGTGTAAAGAGAAAATTGGCCAATTAAAAGCCGGATGTGCCCGCTGCAGAATAAAGCGGATTAACCTCTGAGTGTGCAGTGCGCAGAACAATAGAATCGGCATAATCAATCAACGTTATTCCGAATGTGCGCAATCATGCACGAAGCAGGGGAGGGTAGGAAACAAAGCATGGATTAAGCAGTCAATAGTAGGCGAGCAAGCATGAGTATGGCACCGAACAGTAGGCTACGTATCATGCATCCGGCACGTAAAGAGTTACCTTATTCCACTCTCTGTCTATGTCTTCTTCATATCTTTCAATGAACAGGTTTGGAGGTTCTTGGAAATGCTGCATTTTACTCACCATAGGCTTGTTAGTGGCTATCATATTCACTGTTGTCGTGGCTGTGCTGAGTAGTCAAAGAACCATGTCCCCAGACAAAACAGAGGGCGCTGCTACAGATAGGAAATCTAGTGTCTACGAACACGCTGCTGTGGTCACAGATGTTGAAGTTTGCTCCAATATGGGAAAGTAAGATTTGAGACTCTAAATAGTTATTTTTGTAGGATTAACAACGCTAGTTGCAGCGGTTTTACCGACACATGGACCTACACCAAACATTTCTGAACATGCTTGACTGTTCGTTTTTTGAAGACCGACAGTAAATTTAGCTGGCCAGATATTTTAATTTCTACCCAGCCACTGGAACGAGAATCTGTGACAGTTCTATTAACATGACTATATAAACAGTCACATAAAACCTCAGATAACGTTTCCAGTGACGAAATAAACCTCAATGACACCAATTATGATGAAAGGGAGGAAATTGAGAGGTGTGGCCTCAATGGGGGGGGGGGTATGGCAGCACATTTTTTCTTTAAAATCTAATTGCGTCCTTTGTTCGCCCCCTCCACTTCCCTTCCTGCACTTTTTTATCGGATGAAATTTGATCCAATTAATTATTACACTAGCATGCTTCTTTTTATCTCTATCTAGGGATATATTGAAACAGGGCGGATCTGCAGTAGATGCAGCCATCACCTGTCAGCTATGCATAGGGTTGGTAAACGCACAGAGCTCTGGACTTGGTGGTGGATTCTTCATGGTCATTTACGAAGCAGCCACCGGCACGTCGCAGTATATTGACGCCAGAGAATCGGCCCCATCAGCCGCAAATGAGGCATATGCAGCGGGGATGCGTGCCGCTGGGTCCCCTACTGGTAATTATCATTGTGAGATTTTCAATTTTACTTTATGAGAAGTGTCAATTAACCCGTTTGATTTTGATAATGTCCTGCAGGCTATTAGATACAATCAAAGAGTACACTGCGTGTGTGTTAAGACAATTTCACTTGGTATACATTACTTCCAAAATCGGAAATCATTTTAATCATGATGGTATGTGCAAATTTTTGTAATGATTAGTCGTTTTCATTTGAATGGGGTTCAAAGACATTATTACAATGAACAATATAAGTATAATGTGTGTTTTTATTATTATTATTATTATTTTGCTTCGGTTTCCTTTTCTCTTCTTTTATTTCCCTTTCGTTCATTTATTATTATTTTTTTTTGCTTTGTTTGTTTTCTTGATTTAGTATGACTTTAATGATTGTTTTTATTTAGAAGGAAACGTCGCATTGATCATAAATTATACTATTCTCATTTGTTTTCCAGGCATCAATTCAACTGCTGTACCAGGTGAGGTGCTTGGTCTATGGGACGCTCATCAGGGCTATGGCAAGCTAAATTGGGAAGAGCTTTTCGCACCGGTCATTGAACTAGCAGAGAATGGTTACCAGGCAACGGCTCATCTTGAGGATACACTGAGGAAGATGGTTGCCGTGAAACCATTGAGAGAATATCAGGGTACATGGTAGGTTTTCTGACCTTTGACTTCTGTCTTTAGACCGATAAAAACAATTATACCATACATCAAAAATATATCCAACAGTAAAAGAATAAAGTGGAACAGGGACGGTCATTTTTGACGGTGAAAATAAACGATTCATAAATCATAAGTGCGTCATCTTAAACTTCAGTTTTCCATCTTTCTTTTCACATCACGTAGTAATACTGGGAGGAGCCCCGAAAAGATGAGCAAAGCCTATTTTAAACTGTCAAAGAAAAATTGCGCATTATAATTTGACATGACACAATAGTCTTAAAGAAGAAAAAGAGTCCATCGGGTCAAACATATCAATTCTGCTCTATGTAAAATGTAAAGTTAACGTATACCAATGTGTGGCATTGAATCGTAATTAAACAAGGCGCGTCCATTATCTAAGAGGCCAGACGCAACAAAGTAACGTTGGAAATACGGCTGAGAAGCGCAGAAATCTGTACAGCTGACTGCAATAACAAAAACTCGCGTAAGAAGACTTCCCCGCATTCGAATGGTATCGCCCGTCCGGTGAGGAGCAAATACTGCGTGGAGGTGAAAGAAATTTATGAACTTTTCTCATGGTTTTAATTAGTAGATGCTTCAGACCAGATGGAGGAAAAAGACATTTTGGAAAGCCTATAACATGATTGTGCTGAAGTTGTAATCAGAACCTGTAATTTACATAGATTGATGCTCCAAACCAAGAGATCTCGCCAAGACGCCGTTTGCATTATTTTCTATGCGATATGCATGTGATTTGCGTAAACATTGACCAATCGAGAAAAAAATCTCTTATAATAGTTCAAAGTGACAGGACTTTTTTTTAACCAAGTGAAATAAATATACCATTAATGGAAAGCTGAGAATTCAACCTTTTAAAAACCGTGTGATCATTAAAGTGTAATATAATTATGCGTCATTGAGGAGCAAGACTTTGAAGCGCATGAGCTGTTCTGGGCTCAAAATTGGCAATATTGTACAGGAATATGTTCTGACCAGGCTTTCGAATTGATTCAAGTGACAGGACTTTTTTTTCCCTTTGCAATAAGTTATCCCTATTTCTGAAAAATTCAGACTGTGAACGTACTCAATCAAACTGATCATTTCTTTGAAAGGGTAGTTGCTCGCCACAATAAAGAAAATAAAGTGAAAAACTGTCCAAAAACAGAAAAAGTAAATGGGAGCGTTCGCTTTGAGTAGAATGGTAGCGCCCTCTATCTCTTAAGTTTACAACTAGAATTGATATGGCTATTCTGACAAGGTTGTAAATGGTAACTATTGATGATATTTTATTTTGGTTTATGTATGGCTGATATTTTACAATAAAATTTAGGGAAGATAGAAATTTCCATGGTGTAAAAATGATTAAAATCATTATTGAACCCCAATCAAAATAAATGTTGACCCCTCCCCTAGACAAACAAGTCGAGCCTGTCACCATATATCGATATTTAACTTACAACTCAACACCTCAGACGTGTTACCTTGGGTTAGGACTGAGGGCGACTTGGTGGGTCGCGTAAACAAAAAGGGGCACAAAAAATAAGAAAAAATGACGAAAATTGCCATCTTCTGGGGGTGGCAAACTTTTTGGAAGAAAAATCCCCGGGAAGGGTTGAGGGGACGTCTAAGATATAGCCAGGATCCAAGAAAGTGAATGCGGTGACCAACACATTCAAGAAATTAAAGCCGGAGCAACATAACGTCGTTGAAGCCGGAAAAAAAATAATCCTCCTTTATGACGAACAGTGTAATTAGGAGGTCTCGGGTTCCGAATCTCGATGTAATCACATTTTCTTTGTTCGTTTTTTTTTTTTTTAATTTCAGAATTGATTAAAAGTTTCTTTTTGTGTATTTTTTTTCAGGGATATATATATGAGAGAAGATGGAAGCTATAAACGAGAAGGAGATCTAATCCAGAATATAGCTTTAGCAAATACTTTGCGAGCTATAGCCATCAACGGGTCAGACGAATTCTATTTTGGAGCTACAGCTCAAAAAATGATAGAAGAAGTGGAACAATTGGGTAAATCCAAATAATTGGGATTTATTTTCACAAAAGGGGTCTGGTTTTATAGTACATGTATTGAGGTGACTGGTGGGACTGTATCTCGATAGTCACAGGACTAGCAATGTCACGTGCCTTTTTATAAACGGGTGACTATATAACCTTTATAATAATGCCAATGGAGAACCTAATTAACATCGTATTGACAATCATTGTCGATATCATAAAATTAGAATTCTACACATGGTTCTGGCGACTGTATTTTTCCAGGTCAAGTTGAAATTATCTCCAAGCTATTTGACATTTCTTACAAGCACTTTCATCCGAAATGTGATCGCGATTCAAAATCTAAACGTAAATTTAATTGAGCGATAGCTCCGCTCCATGAGGTATCGTTTAAATTTAATGAACAAAAACGAATTTGATTGCAAAGAGTTTAAAATTTACCGGGAAAACATGTTAATTGTTTCTCAGAATTCACTTAAACTGTTGTAAATAAACTCATTTCACTCATCTAAAGGCACTTCTATTAGTACTTATAAATGTCGTTCAGCATTCCAGTATGTTGATGTAAACCTTCAACATGATACTGGCAAAACCAAATGATTAAACATAACATAAGCTTGATTATGATATCTCAGATTTTTTTTTTTCGTTCATCCATGTAACAGGTGCATTTATTTCACAAAAATCTCACTATAGATATCGTGCTTACACTTTATTCATCAAAACGTTATGGTGTTATCCATGATATATATATAATATATTATATAAATAGTGCATGCTCTACAATGCAACATACTAGATTATGTGCACGACAAATACTAAATTATCCCGAGGGCATATTTATTTCACCGAGGCCGTAGGCCGAGTTGAAACAGATGTGCACGAGGGATAATTTAGTATTTGGAGTTCACATAGTTAGTAATGTTGCATTAATAGATCATGCACTATTTATTATAGTAAATAGACCCCTAAATCTTTGACCTTACCTAATCTGGTTTCATCTTTGCCAATGTTTGCCAAACTTTTGGTTCTAATTAAGCTATTGTGACGTATATTGTTGCTCCGCGTATCTATTGTTGTGCGCACCATTTTACTGTTATTACGCGCTAGCGCAACAAGGCAGTCGATTTCACTATTCATTTTAACACAGGTAAAAACCGTTCAATATAACAAAAAAACCGTTCAATATAACAAAAACCGTTCACTATAACAAAAACGTGAATGACACGTGACATCATTTCAACCAATCACAACTCTTAAAATACTACCACTATTTATTTAAACTCATTTAGGCGGTATCCTGAGTTTAGGCGATCTGAACGCCTACTCAGTACGATCTGGTGCAGCATTGAGATCACCTATCCCAGGTGATATGATTCTACTAGCGCCCCCATCGCCATCTGGTGGGCCGGTATTACAGTTCATCGTCAATGTTATGTCAGGTAAGAATTAAAGAGTGTGCACTGCGAACCCGGAAATTGATTAAATGTAATAGGAATATAGGTGATGATAGGGTATTAAGGTGGTGGTGGTGGTGGTGGTGGTGGTGGTGGTGTTGATGGTGAAACTGCTGCTGTTGATGATGATCAATGCGTTGGCGACGGAGCCGATGATAATGATGGTGGTTATGATCATGATGATGATTACGGTAATGGTAATTATGATGGGGATAATATTGACAATGATGGTGACGACAATGGCGATAAAGCGAGTTATTTTGGTAATGATAGGTGATGTTGCTGATGCTGATGATAAATATTATAATTTTTATTTATTTATTATTTATATTATTGCGAGGGCGATAAAGGATCTTGCTTAAAACCATGTCTTATAATCTATAAAATGAAATAGATAGCATTGGTGGTTCAGTCTTCAATAACGTTTCCAACATTGTTCACAAATTAACGCATAAAATCTCAGACGCTTACGTCTCATGAAGACATTTACAAAACATTGACTGACTATTGCTATAAATGTTTCTATTTACCAGCATTCAATTTAACTCGTGATGACTTCGTACCCGGTCCAGCGCTAGTGAGCACGTATCATCGGTTTTTAGAAGCTAGTCGGTTTGGCTTCGGGCTCAGAAGCAGACTAGGGGATGTAATCACAACTAATGTGCAACAGGTAATGCTATATTAAGTGGTTGTCTAACCCTTACTTGCAATCCCTAAAACACCAAAAAAATGATAAAAATGAATAAATAATAATAATAAAGGCAAAACAAAACAAACAAGACAAATGACTCGGAAAACAGTTCTTCTTTCTTTTAAGGAACAGCTTGTATTTCACATCTTGTGTTTCGCCCTATGTTCACCGATGTTTTACATCCTTTCGTTTTAAATACCAATGTCTTGTGCAACTGTGTATTGATCTTCATGAGATTTTGAAGCTTTATGTTTTTGTTTATCTTGTTAAGCGTGTATTGCCAATCAAATAGCTGAAGATGTGCAAATCAATATTTCAAAGCCTGACATAAAAATCAGATTAGTTATAAGACGTTTCTGGTATTAGGTCACGAAATGGTACCTAAATTCTAAATGATTGGCTTTATGTGAAATCTCATTTGCAGGCCCTAGATGCACTCTCATCCGTTGACTATGCCCGTGAAATAGCGGCATCCATCCCAGCCGATCGGGTTTATTCTACAAACTCCAGCTATTACAACGTCATACCGCAAATTACCACCACCTTAGGCGGTACTAGTCACGTGAACGTCCTAGCAGCCAATGGGGATGCTGTATCATCGACCACGTCAGTCAATTATAGGTATACCCTAGGAGCCAAGGGCCTTTAATCAGAATTTTTGCTGGGGAAGGTTTGAAGGTTCTTTCTAAAGTAAAATTTTGCGCTGATTCCAAAAATGCCACTCTTATCGACAACAGGGGCGACACTTTGGCCATTTTGGCCAATTTTTGACCAAAAATGACCATTTTGGTCACTTGTGGTCAAGAGGATATTATTTTCATAATTTTTACCGATAAATGGAATTTTAAAGACCTATCTGATGTAAAAATGTGCGCTGATTCTAGAAAAACTGGTTTTATTGACTCTGTGTGTCATTAAAGGGGTCATTTTTGTCAATTTCGGCCAACAAATGGAATGTTTATCATTTTTGGGCCAAAATCAGACCAAAATGACCATCAGAGTTATCCAAACGACAGTTTTCTCACCTCAAAACCATTTTAAAAAACTTCCTTTGGTCTCAAACAATAATTCCATACCATTTCTTTATAAATTTGGACAGCCATGGTCATTTGGACCAGTTTGACCGAAAGTGACCATTTTGCAGTTTTGCGGATTTTGCTATACACCTATGTATTATAGTTTATAGGCTACATGTGTACATGTACTGTATTAATTATCCTTTCATTCAAACACATTTCATGAAGGAGTCGAGTTGACTGGTGGTGGAGAAGTGGTAAAGATATATCCCTTGTAACATTTGATGCAGATTTCAAAATACAGGTCTTCTTTAACTTACCATAAGGTTCTGGTCACTTATTGGTCACTTATTGGCCGAAGTTTGACCATTAGCCCAAATGAAATATAATACTATTTACAATTTAAACAGCGCCTAGAACTTAGTTAGACTGCCTCTCTAAGCACTTAAAAGACAATGTTATGACCCAGGTAGTCAAATTTCGATGTACCTGCACACAATGTGTGCACATTCTCCACTCCCTACTTTGCATTCCAGCCATGCACTAGGCCTATTACAAAAAGCTGTGTGCGATATTTGTTTTTACAACAAAATTCATGCACAAATATGACAATTCTGACAATATATCGTATTTCATGTAATTTAATAATTGTAATGTCCACTTTGACCCGCACTGACCATTCCTATATGCGAATGGCAAGTGTGGGTCAAAATAGTAAAAACCGCCAAAGTGGATACAAGTAATATACTATTCAGTCTACAATGCATTAGGCTACTTGTAATGAGTTCGATGCTTGTTGCGATCTGCGTTAAAACAGATTATTCATCCCACTCATTAAGTTCTGTCATCTTGGTCACTTTTTAATTAGAATAAGAATTTTATCTAAACAGAATAAGATTTCCATCACTAAGCCTATTATGTACAATTGTATACAAAGAATAACAGTCGTATTATCGCCATGATGTTATAAGCAAAACATGGAAAGAGTAAATTCCAAACTGATCATGTTAACCCAAGCTGACAATTATTGTATGATTTCCATAGCAACATGAAATCTATATAGTGACTTAAATTATGTTTCATAATGAAGTAGCTACATGTATGTCCAGGATCTGATGACGATTTAGAATATCGCATCTGAAGAAGAATGTCATGAAAAAGGTATTTTCAACGACTTTCAATTATGACTCGACTATTATAGCAAAGCCGGTTTTCATGTTGCTAGACATGTGTCATGAGCGAGTCCAGTGTCCTTAACCAAGGCTCCAGCAATGCTATCTCTGGAAAGCATTTCAACCAGGCGGAGGGAATACATGTCCTCCTGGCAACTAATACGCTCATCAAACATACTTGATCTCATCTTAATTGTAACGTGAAGGGGTAAAATGAGAGCTACAGTTAAGTGGTCAAGATCTTGAAGGATGTCCAGTGAGTCATCTCCATCTCCTGAAAGGATGGAAAAAAAGTGTTCTACAACTTCTTCATGGTTGTCTTTGATTTTTTTTCTGCCAGGAGGCCATGGTGGCAAACAAGGTGTCAATTGTGGTAACTTGCATGGACGTGGTTGACATTATTTATTCATTAGAGCCATGAGAATCATAAATGTTGATCTTTCCACATTCTTGATAGGAGAAACAATCAACGTCTCTTTGATGAGAACTGCCACAATTATGCACACCATTATTTGCCTGTATTTACTACCTCAGTGGATAAATAAAGATGGATACCAGTCATCTAGAATAAAGGGACAACTTATATAAAATGGCTTATCTGTGTCTTAGCAGTTGTCATCAATTCGTTTGCAAGACAGCTAGTTGACCTCACCAGCAGACAACCCATGTATAATTCCAGGATGAAGGTGTATCCCTGTACAATATCCAAAGATAGTATAATTATACAAGCACATAATGGCATGCTAAATTGTGGCAGGTTGCTTCAAAGGAGACATTGACTGTTTTTCGCTATCATGAATGTGAACAGATCAACATGGTTCTCACAGCTCTACAGTAAACACAAAGTCAACAATTTCACCGTTTCATCCCAACTGGATCTACGCCATGTTCGCCACCCTGGTGTATATTAATTTTGCAGAAACGATCAAAGCAACGTACCATAAAGGTACATCTGGACATCCTTCAAGATCTTGACCAAATGACTGTGATTTTCATTTGCTCTCCATGTTAGAGAAGTATAATAATGAACGATAAGATGCCAGGGAGACGACTTCTCTCCAGCCTATTGAAATGCTATCCTCAGAGAAAAGCATTGAGGACCTTGGTTGAGGATACTGGACTCTCTCAGGACACATCTAGCAACATGAAAACGGCCTTTGCTATGATGGTTGAGTCATAGATTACATTTTAATGACATTCTTCTTAAATTATTATATTCCTTGTTTATATTTCCAAATCGTTAACAGATCATTCAGATATACAATGATAAAGATAATTATTTAAAACTTATATTATACCACTATAGATTTCACGTTGCTATGGAAATCACACACTTATTGGTCAGCTTGGGTCAGCATGATCAGCTTAGTATGTACTCTCTCTGTCTTTTGCTTACACCATCATGAAGATTATACATTGTTATTTTTGTGCATATAATTGTACAATATGGCTGAGTGATTGAAATTGTATCTATTTAAAATAAAGTAAACATAAACTTATTGCTTAACCTTTGACCAGAGAGTGGCCAAAATGACCAGAACTCAATGAGAGGGACAAATAATCAGTTTTAACGCGGAACAGCATTAAAGGGAATCTAGTGTAGTGGGAAAGGTGAACCATTGGTCAAGAAAATAATTGTGAGCTTTCAAATTATTTTCGAGGTATTTAGGAAGAATTATATTGTAGGAAGATCCACTGAAAAGGATTGCTCTTCAGATGCCCTCATAATGATAATATGACAAAAAAAGCTGAAATGTGCGGGTCCCGCACATGTGAGCACATGGCCATGTAGTCCCATACATGTATTTTTGAGTGCAGTGCAAATACTCTTAGAAGAATTTGGTAAATTTCTCATAATTTTCTACATTCCAAAACCTCACATCATTAAATAATTCTTAGATGCATTGTTATCAACCTTTCCAATCACTTTGAGAGAGTTTCTTTCAAGATTCAATCTCATGACTACAACACTAGATTAGCTTTAACAAACATTTAACTCAATACAAGTAGTGCATTGTAGACTAAATAGTATGTTACTTGTATCCACTTTGGCGGTTGTTACCATTTTGCCCACACTGACCATTCGGATATAGGAATGGTCAGTGCGGATTGAAATGGTAAGAACGCCAAAGTGGACATTATAAAACACGATATAAAAATATGGCAGATTGTCAGACTTGTCATATTTGTGCATGCAAACATCAATATCACACACATTTTTTTTTAAATAGTGCATGTCAAGAATGCTAAGTAGGGAGAGGAGAATGTGCACACATTGTGTGCAGGTACATCGGAATCTGATGAACTGGGTCATAACTTTGTCTGTAAAGTGCTTACAGACACAGTCTAACTTAGTTTTAGACGCTGTATAAATTGTAAATAGTATTTTATGTCATTTGGGCTAATGGTCAACCTTCGGCCAATAAGTGACCAATAAGTGACCGGAACCTAATGGTAAGTTAAATAAGACCTGTATTTCTGAAATCTGCATCAAATTTTACAAGGGATAAATCTTTCCCACTTCTCCACCACAAGTCAACTCGACTCTTTCATGAAATGAGTTTGAACAAATGGATAATTCATACAGTACATGTGTACACATGTAGTCTGTACACTATATACATAGGTGTATAGCAAACTCCCACAAAACTGCAAAATGGTCACTTTCGGTCAAACTGGTCCAAATGACCATGGCTGTCCAAATTATAAGGAAAATGGTATGGAATTATTGTTTGAGACCCTAGGAAGTTTTTTTAAATGGTTTTGAGGTGAGAAAACTATCGTTTGTATAACTCTTGATGGTCATTTTGGTCTGATTTTGGCCCAAAAATGATAAAAAATCCATTTTTTGGCCGAAATTGACCAAAATGACCCCTTTAATGACACACAGAGTAAAAAAAACCAGTTTTTCTAGAATCAGCGCACATTTTACATCAGATAGGTCTTTAAAATTCCATTTATCGGCAAAAATTATGAAAATAAAATCCTCTTGACCACAAGTGACCAAAATGGTCATTTTTGGTCAAAATTTGCCAAAATGCCCAAAGTGTCGCCCTTGTGGTCGATAAGAGTGACATTTTTGAATCAGCGCAAAATTTTACTTTAGATAGGACCTTCAAACCTTCCCCAGCAAAAATTCTGATTAAAGGCCCTTGGCTCGTAGGGTAGTAGGCCTATTGTTGCTTGCTCTTGTGCAGATCTTGTGAACAATTTATAGGGAAAGGTGAATTGTCTTGTACCATAAGCCATGATAAAGTTACTTCCTTTGCCATTTTATGAGATATGACATGACTGTAAAGTAATATAACCTCTGTACTTGGATTGTACGTGTATTGTTAACAAGCAAAAACTTTTCCCACTATACTTTATAACAGATTTGGCAGCAAGATCCGATCACCGTCCACTGGTATTATCTACAACAACGAAATTTCTGACTTCAGTTTGGATCCGTCTTCGCCTAATTACGTCCAACCCGGACAGCGCCCCCTGTCAGCTATGAGTCCCTCTATTGTCATTAATGGCGATGGCGTTGTCAAATTTGTTGAAGGTAGCGCGGGCAGCAAGAGAATTATCACCGTGAATGCCTGGGTAAGAAACCTACATTTTGGGTGAAATCATTGAAATTATTAAACCAAGTCTTTTAAACTACCCTTCCCGCCTCTATACCCTTTTATTTTCTTCCATAATTTCATGCATTAATTTACATATTCCCCTCACCTATTATCCCCATTAAAATAAAGTGTATGTTTGTTTTGATAACTTGATTTTTCTAAGGTTGGTTATCGATATAAGACTGCTAATAAATACAAGTATTTATCCAGCAAGGGCCTTTGTATTACTTGGCAATGTTTTAATCTATTTTCTTATTTTTAGAATTTTTTTTTATACTAAACTTACACTATCTTGTCGGTAAGCAGTTTGTTTATGTTTTTATGTGACCTTACCTAATGATTATTTTGATAAGATTCCCATTTTATGTTTGTTTTGAAAACACCAAACTTCCAAACGCTTCAATTTAAAGAACAAAACCTAGCCCCTGAGAGGCTTTGCACCTGCCCTTTTTCAGAGACTGATACTATTGGGATGGGAAGTTGTAAATGGGGAAATGGTGTTTATTTCGACGTTTGAAATTATTAAGATTGAATGTATATAAAAATAAATGAATAAATATAAGTAAATAAACAAATAAACTGAATTGAAAGACTGGTAAATGATATGAATGATGGTGCCTTTGAGGATTAACTAGTATCTGAAAAGTCCATTTTATTTTTTATTTCATCATAATTATTCAGATGATTCTCAGCACGTTGCTAGGTGAGATTCCACTCTCACAAGCAGTCGATGATAAACGAATACACGCCGAACTAAAACCTGAAATATATGAAGTATATGAAACCGGTTTCGATCAGGTAAGGTGATAATGGGGAAATAGTGTTTTATTTGTAAGTACATTTAATATTGATTTGTAACTTACCTTCCTCAAAGAGAACTGTTGCTGAGCTAGCGCCATGAGCGTCCTCGGACGGTGTGTGGGCTCTATAAGTTTGCACTATTATTATTATTATTATTATTATTGCATTAATTTTCAATCTATTTAAAAATAAAGTTGAATACAAAAATTTTCTTTGGCATGAGAGTTAGGTTTTTACTGTTTTATCAAGTTTTACATATATTTCTTTTGGAGTTGCTCTGGATTATCTTTCAAAAATCTTTTTTAAGATTTTAATATTCAATTTGCTACATACTTAAAATGCACTATTATTGTAAAAATCAATGAAAGATAAAAAAAAAAAAAAAAATAAATCAATAAATAAAAAATAAATTTAAAAAAAACCTAGGCCTTACGAAATTTGACGCATACACGTATTGTCGAACTTTTAAGACTGAACAATAACCGTTGATCCTGGTATGAAGTCCTTTTATTTCATAAATTGGTCATAAACAAAAAAAAATGTATATACTACAATGAATTGTTTTAAACGGTTTTTTTTTTTTGTGTGTATTTTTTTTATTTTGTAATTCAGAAAATGGTTGAAGAATTGACAGCGATGGGGCACGATTTAACGGAGTATACAAATCCATTCTCAATAGTCCAGGCTATTCTGCGATCCGACCAAGATATTCTTGCTTATTCAGATCCAAGAAAGGACGGAAAACCAGCCGGCTATTAAAAACATGGAGTTCTTGATAATTATTTTCAGGAAATGTTTTTTTTGGGGGGTGTGTTATTACATTATTTTTCATTCTCACATTTATATATATTTCCATTTATTGAATTGATAATCATAACACAAAATGCCTCTTAAAATAATGTGAATAGACCACGAGTGTTAGGCATATAAGAAGGAAAAGTTTTAATATAGGAGAAGTGGTAATAGCAGTATTGTAACATCACATGTAGTATTATTGTTATCATTGTTATTATTATCATTATTATTATTATTATCATTATTATTATTATTATTAGTAGTAGTAGTAGTAGTAGTAGTAGTAGTAGTAGTAGTAGTAGTAGTAATAGTAGTAATAATAATAATAATAGTAGTAGTAGTATTAGTAGTAGTAGTAGTAGT
>CALNVZ010000558.1:19358-55356 GCA_940671915.1 Paracentrotus lividus | reverse complement strand
TAAAATTCCACGTAAATTTATAGCGACTTCATTCTTAAGAAGACTTATTCTGTGTTGAATCTATATTGATTTTAATATGATTTTTTTTTAGATATGTATCCCTCCAAATAAGGTTTTAGAGCAAAATATAATCATGCCACCGTCATGACTTTCCCAACTAACTTACACGGATTAACACCACCATCATTAATTTGACAAGGTGGTCATGTCACATTTCCTCCAAAATTCCTTATCCTTATTTATCGAAATTCAATGGCTACAAGACCAGAAACTCCCTTAAAATAAAATCAATATATATTGAAGAGACAGAATATTTAAGAATCAATGATGTAAGCATTGAATTGTTTGCAATATTTACAGTCTACTAATTTAGTTTGGCTTAATTCTTACACACGCAACAGGATGGGTAGTGTATATCAGTCCGGCAGGAGCGGATGGAATATACAGTCGTCTCTAGTAAGACTGCTGCTTTTATCACAAATGCAAAATCAGTCAAATTCATTACAACAAGGTCGAATCTACAAAATAATGTTATTTCATTCTGAACAATATCTAAAACCATGAAAAAAGCTTCACATACTGTAACTGAAGAACTAAGGAACTATTCCATCCAAAAGTTTGGACAAATTATTGTTATAGCTAACGGATGAAATTATCTCAGGATCTGCACAGCACAATAATATAAAGACTTACAAAACCAAATGAACAATTTCAAGATTATGATAATCTTACAATATAGATATATAGGATTATTGGTTACAATAATTTGTCATATATGACAACAAAACTAAAAGTGTGATTTGAACAGTCCACAATGAAAACAATGTCACTTTGTTTTATTATCTTTTTTTTTCACTCACTCTCGTGCTGAGGATAGGCCTATTCTAATTATGTTAATATAATGAAAAATAATTCATTATTGAAACGGATTAACTTATATTAGATAAATGGTAGAGGAACAGTAGGCAATTAAGAGATATCACCTTTGACCAGTTAGTCAGGGCCTGGGGAGAAGCATGAGATGAGAAGAGAAAAAGAAACTTTTCAAGAATCACAATGTGCAATGTACGCGATATAGCACAGTGCAGGATACGTGCATACAGTGGACACGGTACGGGTGCCCAAGGTGTGACGTCATAATCTCGACGCCCTTGCGCGGTACCGCTGAAGCCCGAAAATGGGGGCCCGTCTTTGAAAGGTGATAACTCCCGATCTAAAACAGATATTGACAAGAGGTTTAGATATTCTGAATCAGTAAAAATTTTCCATTGCAGTGGTATGAATTTTGTTGCAATTAAAAGCAGTTTTGACTCTCCAGTTGTCTACTTTAACAAACTCAGCTCCCCATCGAATGGTGGACTTCAAACTGTTATTTATCATAACACTTGTCCTCTTAATATTATTATTACTGTTCTGTACATTGATTGTAACATGCAAGTCTCGCTTGGCACAAACAAGATATAACTTTAAAAATAGGAAAAGTAAAAATACAAGAGATACAAAAATGTACCCATGTGCATAAAGGGTGTTTCCATTACCTGCTACCCTGCTACACTTGCAACTTCTGCTATACACCTTTTTCCCATTCAATTTGGACTCGACCATTTTTCCCTTTCTGTGATTGGCTATTTTGCTCATGAATATTATATCGCCACCTTTCCTGATTTTGAAAAAGGGCTTGGTCCGATTCCGTTTCTGTGATTGGAGGATTGGATGCTGTAATTGTGTGTGTGTACGTGTGTGTACTCTGTGTGGTGATCTAACGTTTACGCTATACGTGAACCCGTAGGATTTTGACTGCCAAATCCTTGATCTGTACACGTCTTTCTTCTCTTTATTCTATATTTCTTATCATTTTCACCATTATCTGTTAATAATAAAGGCAGTCGGGTACTTGTGATCGTTCTTAGATGTTGATTTGGGAAGACGTACATATCTGTATACTAAATACCACAATTCTACGAATAGTGGGCGGCAGCGCAGTCAGTAGCGTTATTGTCTACCCACGGGAAGGTTTTGAGTTCAATTCCTCGGGAGCAATTTTTTTTTTTTTTTCTTTATTTGATATAATAGCTGTTTTATGAGAAAGTCGTAATTGGACTTGTGACCTTTTTTAACTGTAGTGTCCAAAAAAAAAAAAAAAAATCCACTGGAAATTAGAAATGGTTGTGACACTATTTTTTTAATATTTGTTTTTTTTAATAATTATTTTCTCTTCTTTTTTTGTTTGGGGAGGCGGTGTTGAAAAAAAATAGTGGGTTCCCATAGGAACTCTCTAGAAAATTTTTTCTTGTACTCTGCCACTTTAGGCTACACTGATTATCTTTAAGAAAAAAAAAAATCTTATTTTTAGGTTGTTTTTCTGTTTTTCAATAAGTGAATGACAGCATGGATATATATCCATGATGACAGTCAATGACTGTCAGAAAATCAAACTCAAGAAGAAGAAAAAAATCCGTCGGTTTTCGGATTTGAACTCACGACTTTCGAATGAAGAGCTCGTGACGCTGCTGACTGCGCTGTCGCTTCTGCAGAATATCAACAAACCTTGCTATTTGTTAGTACCATATCTACGTCTCCCGAAATCAACATTTAAGAACGATCGAAAGATCTAGCGGCCCTTATTATTAACAGATAATGATGAAATGATAAATATAGAATAAGAGAAGAAAGCCGAAAAGCGTTTACAGATCAAAGGATTGGCAGTAAAAAATCCTACGATGTTCGTATCGTTATTTTTCGCGTGACGTTTATCGCCACACAGAGATACACGACCACACAAATTACATTCCTTCTTATGGCAAATACATTTATCAGGAAATGGTGGCGATATATATATTCATTGAGCAAATAATAGCCAATCACAGAAACGGGATAAAATGGTCGAGTCCAAATTTGAAAAAGGTGTATAGCAAGAAATTGCAAGTGTAGCAGAGGGTAGCAGGTAATGGAAACCCTGCATAAATCAGATTATGAAAAAAGTTTTAAGTGTAAAACGGCATGACAAAACTCCCAGTACAGCATTTCAGAGAGTCATTACTGATTTCTACACACATAACATACAATAAAAGTGTGGCCTTGTCATTGGGTACAGCCCACAAGACCGACACCATCACAGAGCCGACGGCCCACAGACGACGACCCACGAAGTCCGACAGTAAAGTAAATAGAGCAACGAGATCGACTATAAACAATTTAGGCCCTACGAGACCATACACTAGATCATGACAGGCCCACGAGACCGACACTACAACGATATGACCCACGAGACAGAAAATTCGCAATGAAGGCCCACGAGCCGACGGTAGAGAGCAAACAGCCCACCGAGACGCGACATTACATTAAGAGTGTGTTCAATGTCCAGTTTCAAATTTATAACGCCAACATGAATCATAGAATACAAAACGCAATCTACAAAACACAAACCGCGAATCAGCGGTGCACCGTTCAGTGTCCAAAATTTAAAGTGTTTATACGTCGTATCGTTTTAAAATTCCCCACTCTCAAAAACAAATACCTTCTCCTTTTTTCAATTGCACCGGAAGCTTCCATTGCGAGAGCACATTTAAACACGTTTGAAAACTCAATCCTGTTCAGTGTCGCATTTCGTTGCAATCGCGATGCTCTCAAGGTCGTAAAATTGAAGCCTGATTGTGTTTGTAAACGCATCTTTTCCGGCGTTTAAATTTTCGGCGTTTAAATATTTAAATTGAGATTTGAAAACACGTTTATTTTTACGACCGGGATGGGGACAATGAACACCCTCTTTGTTTTTCTTTATATCAGCGTTTTGTATTGCGTTTTGTATCATGATTCATGTTGGCGTATAAATTTGAAACTGGACATTGAACACACTCTTAGTATACCCACGAGTCAGAAAAGGGACGTCTAAAAGCAAGAAAGGGGTGCACGAGGGAGAGAGAGACATGGCAAGGCCGAGAAGTCGAGACAAAAAAAAATAAATAAATAAAAAAATGGGTGGAAGGGCAACAGAGAGATAACGAAATCAAAGAACTAAGGAGGTAGGTTGACCAAACGGTTACAGGTTCGATAAATCATAGGCTTTGGAAGATTTTCAGGAAGGGGGGGGGGGCTAATCATTATTGTACCAACCATTTGAAGTTTTTTATTACCCCCCCCCCCTCCCCACGTTGACAGAGGTTTGTGAAAAAGAAGAAGTTGAAAATAAAATTGTAGACCTAATCAAGCTAAGATGTTTACGATGTAAAATTCTATGAAGATCTTGTATTTTTATTTATTTGTGTGTGTGTGCTTTATAATTTCTTTAATGAATGTTGATATGCGAGCGGCGAATAGCGAGCTAGGAAAAATAAATTATATTGGGAGCCTAATTTTTTTTTATAGGGGGGGGAGGGTGGTCCAGGCCTGCCGGGACACCTTTGATACTGCACCGGAGGTGGGGGGGGGTCATTACAACCTCCTGTTACGTACCTGCCTCCTTATGGTTCTTTGCTTCTAGTCTCTGTTATGCCCTCCCCACCCTTTTTTGTTTACTTCCCCTTGTATTTTCTCCTCGCCTCCTTCTTTTCTCCCCCTTTTTGTTTGCCTTTTAGATGTCCCTTTGCCTACCCGATAAGGGGAGGGGGGTGGGCATTACCTCGTGCCCCGATGATACCCCTGGATATTCGCTTGTTTCGTTTTCATGGGCCTAATTGAAGAAACGTCTGACTCCTGGGTATACCGGTACTTCATATAACGTCGGTCTCGTGGGCTGTTTTGCTCTACCGTCGGTGTCGTGGGCCTTATTTGCGAATTTTCTGTCTCGTGGGTCATATTATTGTGGTGTCGGTCTCGTGGGCCTGTTTGTTCTAGTGTCGGTCTTATGGGTCTTTATTTGCTAGCGTCGGTCTAATAGGTCTTTTTTGTCTAGTGTCGGACTAATGGGCCGTCGGTCTCGTGGGTGTCGGTCTTGTGGGATGACCCCTTTGCATTTGGGAACAAATTTATTTTGTTTTTGGGCAATTCCATAGGTGGCGGACATGACCTCAAATTTTACTTTGTTTTATCTCAAATGGACCATTCTTGGTCACGTGTGTGACCGAAATTATACACAATCTTGACTTTAATTGGCTATAACTCTAACAATTTAAAAAATATACGGATTTAATGTTTATATCATGCTAATATATTTTGTTGGCTATCATTTGTAAATATTTTTTGATATTTACAATATGCATGTTCAAGGTCAGACGTCAAAAGAAGTGGGTCACGTGTGTGACTTCACAGAACGGCATGATTTTGAAAGTTCAATTTCATTTTGAATTTCCTGTGAGTTTTAAAATGATGAAATGTTCTTATTGCTGTGAGATATGCATTATGGACCTGTTAACCAAAAAATACCACTGGATAGGAGTCATCTCTGAAATTTCTTTTTTAATCTATTATTTGATATCATGATGTCGGGTCACGTGTGTGACATTTTAGTGGGTTACGTGTGTGACCTATGGCAAATTGTACAGATAAATGAATATATTATGTATTATGCAATAAATGTACATTTCGAGCAATTACTATATCCGCTGTGGTAAAAAATTTTATGAACTCAACCCTATAGTCAGTCAATGGGGTGTTTTGGTAGCTGTCAAGACTGGGGGAGGGGCGGGTAGGGACGGGGGGGGGGGGCCATGATACCCCCTTTAAGATCTTGGCTGTTGATCGCGCGAGCGCGCCGAAAATTTGCACGATGGTAGTGTGTGATGTAACTAGAAGAAAGCACTGTTAATTTTCCCATAATAATAATAATAATCTATTTTATATGAATTAATTATGCTAATTTATGCATTGTATGAAGTCATAATTTTTGTTCTAATTGACAAACTACAGCTTCTGGAATGCTGATTTTGTGTTTGCATAATCTTTATAGGATTCCTAACAATTGTACTTAGAAAAAAATATGATATTGAACTAAATTCCTTGTGTATTTTATTGTTTTATGAATTTCTTATGTATTTCCTTGTTTTTTAGACCATTTGTTTTGTTTGTTTGTTTGTTCTTTTTGTTTTGTTTTTGTTTTTGTTTTTTTGCAAAAATTATTGCAGAACCATTTTGGAGCATAATAATGGTAAAATAAATTAATTTCAGCCAATGAAAGTGAAAATAATCAGAATTTATGACCGCCCCCACCCAGCGGGTCACGTGTTTGACCAAGTTGTTTGCTAATTAATAATCAAATTAAAACTTGTCATGGATTCATATTTAGTGAGATGCAAGGTACATTAAATCTAGCTTTGATGAAATAATTATAATAATACCAGAGCCATGGTTAAGACGGGGCTTAACTCTTTTTGTGTTTTCTGGTTACTTAATTGTGTGTGACATTTTGAGGGCAGTTAATTTCCAGGGTTGATTATCTTAATATAATCAATTTAACAATTTAACAACATTATTTTTTGGGGTTAGATTAGGTATAGAGGTAAATAATAATATAATGACAGTAATCCAAGTAAGGAAGTCAGCATATCCATTCCAGTCAGGGTTAAAAAATGATATTTTATTTACCGTTTTTCCATTTAATTATCATTTATGTTAAATTATGCAAATGAGCATGAACAATTGCAAAAATCACGAAAAAACATCAGTTCATGAAACTTCAGACATTGCTCTATTTGAATATGCAGCTTAAAATAAAAAAGCAAACATTTATTTGTCCCCAATAGGTTCACTTTTCAAAGAATGGCCGAATAGCCTGGTCCCTTTTTTTAAGGCATGACCATAGTTGGTCACACACGTGACCCGTGGGTCACGTGTGTGACCAATTTCAAAGTTAATTAATAACTAAATTAAAAGCTGTCATGGCTTCATATTTGGTGAAATGCAAGGCACATTATATCTAGCTTTGGAGAAAAAATTGTAATAATAATAGAACCATGGTTTTAGGGGGGCGTTAACTTTTCGTGTTTTTGGGTCACGTGTGTGACATTTGATGGCAATTAATTTCTTTAGTTAATTATCTTAAAACAATCAATTCAACACCATTATTTTTCATTTAAATTTATAGGAATGAAGTTAAAAAAGGGTATAATGACAATAATCAAAGTAAGGAGACCAGCATATACAATCAAGTCAGGGTAAAAGTTTTTCTATTCAAATTTTTTGCATGTTAATTTATGCAAATGAGCATTAAAAATTTGTAAAATTAAGATAAAAAATGCATTTTATGAAACTTCAGACAATGCTCTATATGAATGTGCAGCTTAAAAACAAAAAGGACAAACTTTATTTTTTCCAAAAAAGGTTCACTTTTCAAAGAATCGCCCAAATTCAGGTTATATGGGGGGGGGGGGGGCTCAAATTTATCTTGACTTATCAGTGCATTGGATATTGCAGACTGCTTTGCTTTTCATCTCAAAATTGTATGTCATTCTTTAAAAAAAACTTGGAAATATGTGGGACAACAATAAAACAATATAATTGAAAATGAACTTACAAAAAATCTAAAATATGTAGAGGTGGACAAAATGTAAAGTAAAAGTAACATGAGAAACAAAAAAAAAAATTCTAAAATCTCATAAAGATATGGGTCCAATAAATTTTCCAGTCACTTCCCCTCATGGTTCTTTAAAAATGTTATGAACCATTAAATATAAAGCAATCTCCACAAACCCATGTCACCTGTACCCCTCTCTCAAATTAGGGAAGATAAAAACTAGTAACGTGAGTAAACAACATATTACATTAATGAGCGAAAAAAAAAAATTTCCATCAGTTTTTATGCTATAAAGCACAATTTGTCAAATAGAAGTCATAGAGAAAATCGACACGCACAAAACCCACAAATATAAAAAAGATAAATAAATAAGAGATATTCCAAGAAATTTTCTCTATTCATTCTAAATGCTAACTCATGCATAATACATTTACATTGCACTAATTCATTGAAATAAAGCTTCATAACTGCGAATTTAGGGTTTACATGTACGTTCTCTTTGTATGATTCTTATGATATACATTCTAAAATAAACTTGGAATCAAATTTCATTTCTACATATTCGTATGGATACATTTCTTTGTTGTTCTTTTTTTTTTACCGTTTGGTATTCATTGTTTTTTCGATGAGAAGATTGGTGAGATTTTTAAGACCACAAAGAACCCCAAAATTAATTGATTTGAAGCAGTAAAAACAATGTAAGTTTTCATAAAATCCTAATAGGGCAATTCCAATTTGGTAACTGAAATTACTGTTACCTACACACTTTTGCTTGCTATTTCATAGGAATTGCAGTTTTCCCATAGGAAAATAGAAAGTCTGCCGCAGATCTGCCGCAGATCTGTGGCAGATCTGCGGCAGACTAAAAGTCTGCGGCAAAGAGTATGCAGAAGTATGCGGCAGAAAGAATCTTTGCTGCAGACTTACCGCATACCAGTCTGCGGCAGGAACAGTCTGCAGCAGGTCTGCGGCAGAAAATTGGAAAGTTATACAGTCTGCAGCAGGTCTGCGGTGGAAAAGGGGAAAATTATATAGTCTGCAGCAGGTCTGCCACAAACTTTCATATCAACCCATAGGAAAATGAAAAGTATGCGGCAAAGAGTATGCAGGAGTATGCGCGGTCGAAATATTTGCCTCCACCATTGCCAGATCATAAATATATCGCACATTCATCTATTTTGCTTTATTTTTAAAAAAATCTTTGACCTTGGCCTTTGACCTTGTGACCCCAAACCTAATCAGACCATATTCCTCTGGTGATAGATATTACCCTTGAATTTGAAGTTTATATCTTAATTGGTTCTTGAGATATTGCGATAACAAACTCAATACATGAAATTTCACATCTTGACCTCTGTGACCCTTGAACTTTGACCTACATAATCCATAATCTAATCAGACCATCTTTTTATGGTGATACATACTACCCCTTAGTTTGAAGCTCATTTCTCAACTGGTTTTCAAGATATCACGATAACAAACTCAATACATCAAATTTCCCAATTTGACCTCTGTGACCCTTGACCTTTGACCTTCATGCTCCAAAATCTAGTCAGATCATCTTCCTATGGTGGTACATACCACACCCAAGCTTAAAGCTCATATTTCAAATGGTTCTTGAGATATTGCGATAATGAACTCAATACATGGAATTTCACTATTTGACCTCCGTGACCTTGACCTTTGACCTACATGCTCCAAAATCTAATCAGATCATCTTCCTATGGTGATACATACAATCTCCAAGTTTGAAGTTTATATCTCAAGTAGTTCTTGAGATATCGCGATAACGAGCAAGTGGGACGTACGGACAACCCAAAAACATGATGCCTCCGGCACCACCTTCGGTGGCAGACATAAAAATCACATATTGCATGATGAAAGACTAAAAAATCTTCTCTTACCTATGAAGAATGTATGAGTAGTAGTGTCCTCCGCTAGCCTGCCCACTATGTACAACCACTCCTACTAGTCTGTACTTTGTACTCCTAGAACTCCCTTCCTCTTCCTCTTCACTGTTCTCCCTCTCGTCATCTTGGATGATTTCACCTGAGAAAGAGAAGGAATATCAATGGTCACACTTTAATTTATATTATTTCTCCCCGATGATGTGGAACCAGCATCATAAAAATCAAGCAGTAGTAAGACAATAATGACCAAATACCAGTTACAATAAGTTAATGTTTTACAGCTTTACACACAGAGGTATAATGTATGGTAATATATCACCCACAATCATTAAACTGAGTCGTAACAATAACCTGTTAGAAAAAAAAATAGCAAAAAAACCTCTGGCAAAGTTTTAAAATCTGTAAAACAAATCAGCAGAGTTTAGATTTGTTGAGGGGGTTCTAGACATGTTTCAGGTGTTGAAAGAGTCATCTGCAACTCCCCGTAACATCTAGGCCATAATAACACTCTGCTGATTTCCCCCCCCCTGGACAAATCGGCATAACGGCGTGCAACTACAATGGTGCATGGATCCGGGATCATAAATTAAAATAAATGAATAACAATTAAAATTTTGTCTCTTTTTATATGCCGCAACCCTGACTTTTGATTATTTGAAGGCAGAAAAAAGGTGCGTCTTATAGAACGTTAACTATGGTAGGTTGACGCAAAGGCTAATTTTGGTTAATGACAATCTCTGAAGAGGCATTCAAACAACGATCGCCAGTGCACAATACACTGCAAATTTACACCACCATTTTATACAAAACAAGAGGGCTATGACCATATTGGTGTCAACATTACTAATAAAGCCATCTTTTACTCGTTAAAAATCCAGCGGTAAAGTGATTTTTGCAATACCTCTATAGGTGATACGTGGGTCAATCCATGGGGTCGGGTAAAAAAGTTTGACATTTCAGCATAACTCAAAACTACAATTGATGTGTGTTTAAAGTATGTAGGCTTTACCTTTGTACTGTGGCTCTAAATGTCCCTTGAAAACTTGAGTCATTTAGACTCAATTTCCCTGAAGTTATTGAACAAAATATGCAATAACTATGTTAAATCAACTTAATGTCCATGTAACAGTTATTATTATATTTGGTCCTAAAAACTCAGATACCACAAGTTATCAGTACCAAAATTTTGTACAATATGCATATTGATTTGATTAGTCAGATCGCTACATTTTATAGGTATTTAAAGCTTCAGGTGTCTTACTTAAATTTTATTAAGAGAAAACGTTCGAGAGAGTGAGAAACGGGTTGTAGGCAAAGTAAGCAGTGGCAATTCAATAAACAAGTTCTGAAAATTAAAACCTTTGTCTATCAGAGATGCCACTAGGTGTCCTCCAAAAACCCTGAAAATTTTGGGGCGGGCAGGGGCAGTGTCTATAGTATATAGCTGGCTTCTTCACACCTTTTACATCCCCCTTTTTGTTCTCTTTGTTCTCTTCCTCCAGGTTTTCCATCCAGGTAAAGCTTTTTTTCTGTCTTTCTCTATATCCATGTTTGTTCCCTACTTTTCTGCGTCATTTTGTCTCTGACGAAGATTCTGCTAGGATCGAAAGCTCAGGCTCCTTTTGACTTCATTTTAATTAGAATTTGTATAAAAAACGGGCCGTTATCAATCCAAAACTAAACAATCAATTCCGCAATTGTTTCCGCTTCGTTTTTATTTCATGAAGAATTTATTTTGAAAAGTTTTTGGCGGCGAGTTCTTCTGATAAATAAGAAGTTTCGGTACTAAAAATCGGGCCGTTATCAATCCAAAACTATATAATTAATTCCACAATTGTATCCGCTCCAACTTTTTTTCATAAAGAATTTATTTCTAAACGTTTTTTTGGCGGCAAGTTCTTCCGATAAATAAGAAGTTTCAGTACTAAAAACGGGCAGTTATCAATCCAAGACTAAATAATTAATTCCGAAATTATATCCACTCCGTTTTTATTTCATGAAGAATTCATTTTGTAACGTTTTTGGCGGCGAGTTCTTCCGAAAAATAAAAAGTTTGGGAACTAAAAATGGCCTGCTATCATTCCATAACTAAATAATTAATTCCGCAATTGTATCCGCTCCATCTTTATTCCATGAAGAATTTATTTCGAAATGTTTTTGACAGCAAGTTCTTCCGATATTAGTTTTGATACTTAAAACGGCCCGTTATCACTTGATAATTAGAGAATTTATTCCGCAACGTCATCGGCCCGCTTTCTTCCAATTTTATTTTAGTTCTCTTGCCATAAAATTTACATGGTCGCACACGTTTTTTATGGTCAGTCAGGTTACCGAATACCGGAAACAAACATTTTCTTTTAGGCCCATTCTGGAAAAAATAAGGTGCGCAATATTTTGTTCTCCTTATTTTATTTAGGAGCGCGGTAGGAGCACCGGCGCGATCGATATAGGGCAAAGAAACAAGGAATATTCCGATTTTTTTTTTTTTATACAGGAAAAGTTGGAAACCTTGGAAACCTGGAAATAAGACAGATAAAGGAAGAAAAAACAGAATTCCGGGTAAACTGGAAAAGTGGCATCCCTGGTCTGCTATGTCCCTAAAAAGTAAGAGGAGAAGCAAGAAATGTAGGAAGAGAGAGAGCGCTTAAAGAGAGGAGAAGGTAGAGAGAAGGAAGCGAAGGAGAAGGCAGGAGAGGAGACACGGAGGACGAGACAGCGAGCGAAGGGAGAAGCGAGAAGGCCCGACTGCGAAGAAGGAGAAGGAGAAGGAGAAGGAAGAAGGGAGGAGGAGGAGAGAGGAGGAGAAGGAAAGGAGGAGAAGGAGAGAGGAGGAGAAGGAGGAGGAGGAGGAGAAGGAAGAGAGGAGAAGAGAAGGAGGAGGAGGGGAGAGAGGAGAGAGGGAGAAGAGAGAAGAAGAAGAAGGAGGAAAGAGGGAGGAGGAGATAGGAGAGAGAGAGAAGGAGTAAGGAGAGACAGAAGAGAAGGAGGAGGGAAGAGGAGAAGGCAGGACGAGAAGGAGGAGGAGGATGGAGAGGAGGAAGAAGGAGAAGGAGAAGAGAGGAGAAGGAAAAGGAGGAGGAGAAGGAGAAGAGAAGGAGAGAGGAGGAGAAGGAGAAAGGAGAAGGAGACGGAGGAAGGTGAGAAGAGGAGGAGGAGGAGGAGGAGGAGAAGGAGAAGGAGGAGGAGGGAGGAGGAGAGAAGGAGAAGGAGGAGAAGAAGAAGGAGGAGGAGGGAGAAGGAGGAGGAGAAGGAGAGGAGGAGGAGGGAAGGAGGGTAGGAGAAGGAGAAGGAGAAGGAGAGAGGAAGGAAAGGAGGAGAGGAGGAGGATAGGAGGGAAGGCAGGAGATGAGAAGAGAAGGAGAAGAAGACGTGAGAGAGAGAGGAGGAGGAGAAGGAGAAGGGAGAAGGAGGGAGGAGGAGAAGAAGAGAGGAGGAGAGGAGGAGAAGGAGGAGGAGTAGGGAGAAGGAGGAGGAGGAGGAGAGAGAAGAAGAGAAGGAGGAGGAGGAGGAGAAGAGGAGGAGAAGAGAAGGAGGAGAGAGAGAGGAGGAGAAGGAAAGGAAGGAGGAGGAGAAGGAGAAGGACGAAGGAGGAGGAGAAGGAGAGAGGAGAAGGAGAAGGAGAAGGACGGAGGAGAAGGAGAAGAGGAGAGAAGGAGGAGAAGGGAGAAGGAGGAGTGAGGAGGGGAGGAGGGAGGAGGAGGAAATGGAGAAGGAGAATAGGAGGAGGAGGGAAGAGAGGAGAAGAGAGGAGGAGGAAGGAGGAGGAAGGAGGAGGAGGAGAAGAAGAAGCGAGGAGAAGGAGAAGGAGGAGGAGGAGGAGAAGGAGAGAAGAGAAGGAGGAGGAGAGGAGAAGAGGAAGGAGAAGAGAGAGAGAAGAGAGGAGAAGGAGAGAGGAGGAGGAGAAAGGGAGAAGGAGGAGGAGGAGAGGGAGAGGAGAAGGAGAGGAGAAGGAGGAGGAGGAAGGAGGAGAAGGAGGAGAGAAGGTAGAAGGAGAAGGAGAGAGAGAGGAGAAGGAGGAGGAGAGGAGAAGGAAAGAGAAGGAAGAGGAGGAGAAGAAGGAGGAGAAGGAGAAGGAGAAAGAGGAGAGAAGGAGGAGGGAGAGAGAAGGAGGGAGAAGAGGAGGAGAGAAGAAGAAGAAGAAGAAGAAGGAGGGAGTGCAGGAGAAGGAGAAGGAGAGGAGGAGAGGAGAAGAAGAGAAGGAGGAGAAGGCAGAGAGGAGAAGGAGCAGGAGAAGAAGGAGAAGGTAAGAAGGATGGAGGAGAAGTGAGAAAGGAGGAAGGAGGAGAAGGAGGAGAAGGAGAAGGAGAAGGAGAAGAAGGAGAAGGAGAAGGAAAAAGGAGAAGGAGAAGGAGGAGGAGGAGGAGGAGGAGAAGGAGAAGGAGAAGGAGAAGGAGAAGGAGAAGGAGAAGAAGAAGAAGAAGAAGAAGAAGAAGAAGAAGAAGAAGTAGTAGTAGTAGTAGTGATTGGGAATACACATGAAAATGATTAAAATTTCTGATGTCTGCCATATCTTACAATATAAAAAATAAGAAGCCCCTCTTTTTCTTTCTCTTTTTGCAAAAACCCCGGACATGAAACATGTTTTTATTCTATTTGGCCTGAATAAACTGAAACTGACACTGAAACCCAAGACTTCTGCATTAGCAGACTATGTCACAATATAAAGGAAGCATACCATGAATTGTTTACATGTCTACTCACGTCATTGCTGAGCAACCTGATTGGTTGTCTAGCGACACGTAGGGTGGGTATATAATTTTGCCCGGCCATCTGCTGTCTCTAAAATCACCACACACACATATTACAACTCCATTGTGCTACTTTGTGTTGACAAACTGTTTGTGTTCATCAATATATACATTTGTAGCTGAAATATTGGAAAGAGATTTACAGTTGCTTAGAAAAACATGGAAATGTGAGTAAAGAAAGCTGTACAGTCTCGTGGTCACACCCCAATTAACTCCGAGAAACCTATCGCTCGGTGTGCCTAATTTGCATAAAGAAAACAAGTTTTGCAGGGAAAAACCGCTACAAAGGTGTCTAGGGCGAACTGCGATATCTTGCCTTTACAACCACCAAATTAAACAAATCCAACGACTATTTAACAAGAAAGAGTCATTTTAACCTCTCATGGTGTTAATTATGGTTGAAATCAGTAATAAATTGTGAAAAATAGGTTTTTTTCGGGAGCATCCCGAAAAAACCCCAGAAATCGGTAAAAAAGTTGATTATTTTTCACCTTTCTTGAAATTGCCCAAGAACGAAACTTTGATATGATACAACGCATATCATATCGAAATACTGTACGAAATATCATTTCATAATATGTTGTCCTACGGTTATGTTGCGAAAAATCCGTATCAAAGTCATTGAATAAAAACCCTCCATTAAGTTACATTGTGGTCCCACACACTGTGGTTCGTGATGTAGGCATATTTTGACCGCTGTAGCTATAGCCCCACGAAAAAATATTCCGCTCTTCTCCCAGCCGTCAATGGCAAGAAAACGCTGAAATCGAGCAAAGAAAATGACAAATGTCAAATATAGAACTAATTCAAGGAAAAATAATTGAGGATTATAACAAAATATAGTGGTTTACTGTCCTTAAAACTTGCAGTATGGTCATCGCAGCGGGTTTCTCATGGATATTGGCAAGTGTTTTTCCAAACCCGGAAGTGAGGTGCGGAAATGCGCATGCGCAAATGAGCGGTTTGTCGTTGATAGATGCAGTTTCCAGGGTTTTCTCAGCGAAATACTCAATATTTGAAGGAAGATTTAGACAAAACTACTGATTGCCCAAACACCAAAATGCACAGGAAGTGAGACTGGTGTGTACTGTACAGTGTCATGTCTTTGGTTTTTGTTTTCATTTCGTCCCAGACTTGTGTTGGGAAAAAATGAAACCTCTCTCGAAAAACAGAAATATACTCGTATTTCCAAATATACACAACCATTTTCAATGATATTTGATATGGTGCTTAATATCATCATTCTTTATCAAAGTTCTCTGAAAGTATCATGAACTTTGGTGATCAAGAAAGAGAGATATAAACAGGTGAATTTTGGACGATTTTTGCTCTACGGCTTCCGTAGCCGTTACGAATTCAAAAGCTTTTACGACCTTACCAGCATATAATTGGGGTCTGCCACCGGGACTGTGTATGCACACTTATCTTATAACCTAAATAATGCAGTTTGTAAAAAATGTGCAATTCAGGCATGCCAAGTGCACTCAGTCTAGCCAGTGTCATATCGATTTATAAAAATGCAAAATTTACAAATGTACATACATGTACATTGTAATAAACACTGTATTATTTGTATATTGTACAATTACATGCAGTGTTTTCACTTTGAAATAATTAATTATATAGCCTGATTGTATCAAGATTTTATTCACATTTATAAGCTATGTCCAGATGATCTATTTTGACATATTCGTTGTTGGCATCAACCTATTCTTACATGTACGCATGTAGGGCAGTCATTATGGTCGTGTGTTATAAGTTCGCCGCCTTTTGCGTTACATGCCAATTTCACTACAAATCGCACTTTTTCACTTCAAAGACCTGTATCTCGAAAAGTATACACCCTTATATATCAAAACTATACATTTTCTGAAAGGAAATTCTTCATGGAATCTAAATCTGCATTGAAAAATTAAACCAGGTGCAAGATAAAAAAGTTATAAGGAAAAAATTCAGGAAATTTTTATTTTTTTTATTTTTCATTGTTTATATCGTCAAGTCATCTATAATCACCCAAATATTAATAATACTATTATATTCTGGTAGAGAATAATAAGACCTTTCCAACAAGGTATAATTCATTATGGTTTACAATTTTAGAATGAAAAATATAATGATCAGAAATTTAGCCCTGAAAATATAGCTTTTTTTTAATTCATGAGGGGGTTGGGTCCTGCCAAGTACTGTTGCACCATCAAACATATTGTTAAAGTGATATGATAGTATAAAGCAGTTTAAAAGTTTTAATTTGGTGCTAAATTTACAATCATAGGCTAAAATTTGGCAGAGATATTGCAGTTTTCCCAAAGGTACTACAATATCTCTAATTCCTAATGACTTTGTACAGGAGGCATTGCCTTTTTAGGTCAAATAACGATTGTTGAGTATTCCTGGGTACTATTGTGACATCAAACCTATTGTTCAGTGATTTCATGGTATAAAGCAGTTTATAAGCTTCAGTTTGGTACCACATTCACAGTCATAAGCCAAACTTTGGCAGAGAAATTCAAGTTTTCCCCAAATCAACCACAAAATGTAAAATTTCCCATTGACTTTGTACAGGCGGCGCCGCTTCCAGCACCACCCCTACTGTCCCAAACTTAAACCTTTGTAACTCCACCAGAATGTTACCTAGAACAATGAAACTTCACAGGGAGCTATCACAGTAACATAGCTTCTAAATGAAATCAAATTTGTTACATAAACTTTCTTACTTTGGAAAATATTGACAATTTAATGCTGAAAAATAGCAAAAAGCGTAACAGCACCACCCTATTTGGGTGGCGAGTTCATAACACACGACCTTATATGTTTATATTATCTATATTATTTTGCAATCATCCACAAAATCACAATAATAATTGTAAATTTATATTGTGCATTTACTAAAATTTACATGTATATGAATACTCAACTGTGCATAACATTTTTTTTGTATTATTATTACCCGACTCTCTAGAGCCATAGCTGGCATAAAGTACTTTAACCCTATCTGCCCCACCCCTTGATATTTTTTGCAATAGATTTTTAAAGCAAGACAGTGACTTCTTCCGAAAAAGAATCAGTTTTCGCTACTAAAATCGGGCCGTTATTATCCCATAACTAAATAGTTAATTCCGCAATTGTATCCACTCCGTCTTAATTTCAAGAAGAATTTATTTCAAAACAACGACAGCGACTTCTTCGAATAAAAAATAAGTTTTTGCTACTTATGATTAATCCCGCAATTGCATCCACTCCGTCTTTATTTCATGAAGAATTTATTTTGGGACATTATCGGCCCAGTTTCTTCCAATTTTATTATAGTTCTCTTGCCAACAAATTTACACAGTTGCACATGTTTTTTTTAACGGTCGGTCGGGTTACCAGAAACCAACATATGTTTTTTGCGCCTAGTAACTTCCCTGTGAATTCGGAGGTCTTGGATGCGTTTTCATATTTTCGTATTCTCTTCAAATTTTCATATTAAATAGAAATTTTTCGGAATGCGTGACAGCTCTGCAATAGTGTTGTATCTTGGTAATGGGGGGGGGGTGGCCTAAAAAGGAATTTCTTCCTAGAATACATATACAGTGCGTCCCAAAAAGAACTACACTTTTGACAAGGCTACCAAATTAAAAATATATATTTCTTGGGGAAAAGGTTTAGATGTATATAAGGCTCATATCCTCAACTATCATTATGACACAAAAAATTCCGAACATAACGCATTCTTCAGTGAGCAATGCCCACTTTTATGAAGGACACAAAAAATAGCCTGTGCAGGAATTCACTATTCAATTACCACCTGGGGTATGGCATGCCAAGAAGGATTCAAAGAAATAATAGAATGAATCAGCTAACAGAGTAAAAGATATATCAAAAGTCAGAAATAACGATCAATATTATGTAAAATGTAGTTTTTCAGTTTTGTTTTCATATCATTGATTTTTGCTCTGACTTCAGTTTATTTTTGTCTTTGTTAGCCAATTTATTCCTTTATTACTTATATCCTTCTTGGCATGCCATACCCAGGGGAAAAATGGATAGCGAATTCCTGTGCAGGCTGTTTTTTATGTCCTTCATAAAAGTACACATCAAAGAATAAATTGTCACTGACAGACCTAAAAAGGCCTCCTAATATTTTTGAAAAGTGATTATTTTGTCTTTGACGTGTGCTCACTCATGCCTGACTCTACAGATCTATCTCATTTTCAAACAAAATGTAGTCAATATGTGTAACAACACCCCTGCCAAATCATTATAAGCTGGAGACATTTTTGTTAAAAAGTTATGCTATTTTAATCAGGATGAAGTTACTTTTTCTAGCTTTTTAGGTGGTATGTACGTATGTACATATCACCTCTTGTTATTGTCAGAATCTTCTTTTTTATTTTTTTTAAATTTTTATTCTTCTGTACAATTCTTGTAGACACGATAACTCAAAAAATAATGCATTAAAGCATTTCATATTTTCAGTAATGATAGATCATAATGAAATCTGAGCACTGAAATCTTTTCTAGCTCATTAGCATAATGTGACGTCATCTAGACGCCATTTTGTAAAATCACATTATCAATCATAACTTCAAAACTGATAATCATTGATTAATCATATTTAGTACACATGAACTTTAAATTGAAGCGCATATTTTAGAACATAATGCGCGCGCGTAAGTACGCGCATTAAGGAATTACGCGCGCGCAAAATTTTAAAATGTTCAAAATCACTTTATGGCTGAAGTAGAGTGCGTTTCAGGTCATTTTAAGCATTTCAAGAAAAATTGCGCGCGCACGATTTTGCGCGCATTAATGCGCGTCGGCGAAGAATGCAGCTTCAGATCGTCGATTTTTTGCTCTTACAGTAATCTTGATAATATTTACAACGATTTGACACCATAATCACTACTTTTTAGACTATTCATAACCAAATGATGGTCTGTTCAAGTTGGAACTACGCGCACGCGAATTTTCTCAATTTTACCAAAATATGCCATTTTTGGCCAAAAACATGCCTACACAAAATCCTGAATAATTCTTCAGGATCAACGGCAACCCCCAATTATCTTTTCATATTTGGATAGAGTATGAGTTGTAGATGCTCTTTTTTTTTTTTTTTTTTTTTTTTTTTTTTTTTTTATAAGTCCAGAAGCGTTGGCGTCAAAAATTTTGTCCAAATGAATCGTGGCTGGTTTCAAATTGAAGAGCGTCATTTTCCTAACAAAAAATAATTCTACAGCCTATTTGATAAATGCTTTTAACAGGTTGAAAATTTTCAAAAACCGGTGTGCCAAAATCTAAAAATGCTCAAAATCACCCAATATTTATACAAAGTATGTTTCAGGCCATTTCAAGAATTTTGACAATTTCCGCGCGTAAGCGCCCGTGCGCGCGTTTTGCGCGCACTTTGTAAATCGCATAAAATTCCGAGTTTTTTTTTCTTGATTGGCAATTTAGACACTTCTCTTAGGAGTTTCTATATATTTTAAATCGTTTCCAGCTGACCATACAGACGCACGCGCTCATCAAATTTCAATTTCCGCGCGTGCGTCAATGGGGCAAATAACGTAAAAACATAACAAAACATACGTCTTTAGAATCCTCCAAAGCTCGTCCGAAAGGTCGAAACCCTATTAATTTTTTCACATGTTCTGAAAGTTTATGACATATTAAATGTAATCAACTTATAAAATGTGGGGTCTAAGAAATAAAACATCGGCATATTCTCATGCAAACCCACAATTTCATTTTTTTTTCAGTCCAAATTTAGTTATTATCAGGATTAATATTGGTTGATTTTCTCCCAAATGCTTTTCATGTTAAGGCCGAGACAGTTCCCAAACAGTCGAATTGTAAAAGGTTATTATAAATGTCAAATTCATCACATTACACAATTCATTTTCTTCTTTTTCAAAAAGTTTATTTTACTCTCTCTTTTCGTTTCAGTTTTGTTCTCTCTCTCCTGAAGCCAATTGCTGCATACTGTTTTGCATTACAAATACATATCAGTACATACCACCGATAATTGTACGCATTACAATTATAAAAGCTCTAGTTGTTGTTTTGATTTTACTCCCATTCTGGCACAATTCAAAATTGACGTGTTCGCAAACAATGCATCGCGTTCATCCAAACGTAAAGATATAACACACAAAATTGGTACCAAAAGATGCGGGAGGAGTTACTCTTTCAGAATATGTATAAGAATTTGGGATTCATACATTGGTTTTCTTTTTATTGACATTTTTCTAGGTGTAAAGTTTTTTCTGACTCACTCGGTATATCCTGCAGGTCTCTGCCAAAATTTGTCCAGGCAAGACAACACAATTACTTCGTTAATCCATAAAGTAGTGTATGAAATGATATTCCTTGTCTGACCTATAGCATGTGGCTGTCTCACTACATGTATGTAAACCATGTGTGCTAGTTCAGTAGTAAACATGATATTCCTTGTCTGACCTATAGCACGTGGCTGTCTCACTATGTAAACCACGTGTGCTAGTTCAGTGGTAAACAGAAGGGACTCCTGCTAAGCATTTAGCCTCTGGCGTAATATCTTGAAGGTAAAGTCCAAACAATTTTCTAGTTTTATTGATCAATATTGATTATCAGGTGTTCTATTTAATAATATTGTTATTGTAGTAAATAAATTATCAAAAGAAATTTGTCAAAACCAAATCTATTATTGACAAGAACTAGGACCATATGCCCACATATACTTATTCAGGGTACAGCCCACAAGACCGACACCCATGAGAACGACGGCCCACGAGACCGACGACCTACGAGTCCGACAGTAAAGCAAATAGGCCAAAGAGATCGACTATAAACAATTTAGGCCCACGAGACCGACAGCCCACTAGACCGACACTAGATCAAACAGGCCCACGAGACCGACACTGCAATGATATGACCCACGAGACAGAAAATTCGCAATGAAGGCCCACGACACCGACGGTAGAGCAAAACAGCCCACGAGACCGACATTACATGAAGTAGACCGCACGAGTCAGAAATTGCGCCATGGCGCGTTGTATTAAACAAGAAGATCAGGAGCAGGGGGAAAATTATGTTATATAGAGCTAGCTACTCAGGCTACGATGTTATATGAAGACCTTTTTTTTTTTTTTTTTTTTTGTATGTGTGTTGTTTTGTTTATCATTTATTTATGAATGTTGATATGCGAACGCGAATTTAGAGCTTATATCACATATTATTTAGAGCCAAATTTGACTCGTGGGTCTACTTTATGTAATGTCGGTCTCGTGGGCTGTTTTGCTGTACTGTCGGTGTCGTGGGCCTTCATTGTGAATTTTCTGTCTCGTGGGTATATTATTGTGGTGTCGGTCTCGTGGGCCTGTTTGTTCTATTGTCGGTCTTATGGGTCTTTATTTGCTAGCGTCGGTCTAATAGCCCTTTTTTGTCTAGTGTCGGACTAATGGGCCGTCGGTCTCGTGGGTGTCGGTCTTGTGGGATGACCCCCTTATTCATGTAGCATACATGTAACTGAATGTAATTTTCAGCAAAACTGTTATGCAGTTTTGAGCTGGTTTTCCGCATTTACTAAAATTTGGCTGGCCTAAACTATGCCAGATTTAAATATAATTATAATTCAGCTTACTTTTTAAAGACTATACTCTTGAAATTACCATTCATTTCATGCATTCACATTTGATTCAGAAGACTAATCAGAATCATTGACATAAAAATTGGATTGCTAATACATGACACTAAATCATCCTGATGCCATTTTTTAATTACAAAATGTAATCACAATTAAAAATTTGTAATCACATTATCAATCATACATTTGTTACTTCATAATAAATATTCATATTTGATATACATTAACTTTGCATACCATCAAAGATCATCAGACGGTCATAATGTGCGCGCACATGTTACATGTTCATCAAAAATTAAGAATGCTAAAAAAAAAATCACTTTTTTGCTCAGAGTACAGTGTACTTGTATGTCTTGGGTCATTAAGAACATTTTGAGGTATAAAGTATTTCCCATGGGGCATGATTTTTTTTATCCAATCTTCTTTAATTGACCAATATCTACCCTCTATAACTGCATTTGAATTTCACTAGTTGTGTAATAGATTGTACTCAAGAAAATTCATATTGTCATGAGAAATTGTGATCATACGTAAACTTTTTCGTCTGTGTTAGTCATTTAGACTTTTCGCATCATTTCACATGTCAGTACATACCATCGATAATTGTACATGTTAAAATTATTAAGTTCTAGTTTTGCTTGTATTTCTGCCTTCTGTAAAAAAAAAAAAAAAAGAAAAGTGAAGTGCATCAGGGGTATAATCATCTGACCACTCAGTAAGAACACTTATCATACAGTCTGCCTATAATAATGATACACAGATTGTTTCTTTGCACGGTTTAGAACAATCAACCATAATCTGATTTCATCATATCGTGCAAATATCACTTCTGAAACTAGTCTCTTGTTAGGGCATTGCATTTCTCCCTTTTTTCCAAAGATTTAAATTTGGTTAAAATCCAAATAAACTATATTCAAAGTTCTATGTTTAATCTTCATTAAAATATTAAAATAAATAGATTTCAAAACTTTACTGAACTCCTATGTTTTGTGTCATTCTTTTTTTTTTTCCTGCCCTTTTTTTTACAAAGCGACTATGAAATACTTTTGATTCAGTTAGATTTAAATAACTCGCCATGTAATGGTTAACATGCATTGATATAAACATAAATTCTAGTCTTCTTTCTTTATCAACTACTCTTTTTTTTTTCTTGTTATTGTCTTCTTTCTTGATTTATTTTATAATTGATCATTTTGTATAATCTTCGTCATCTTAATCTTCGTCATCTAAATCTACTATTCTTCCATTATTTTTGTTTTCTTCTTTCTCTTCAGGAATTGGTAACGAAGTCTTTGTATCGGTCTGGTGGTTTATTCTTCCTGATATAATATAGGGAATGTAGATTCAAGTCCAGAGTCATGATTGAATCGATGCAAATACATATAATCTCAAGCTAAAAGATGCCATTACAAAACTTACCTTCCTTTCAAACAAAATCAAACTGTGAAATGAAAATAGAATCAGTTGATGTTACATGTATGTGTTGACCACTGAATATTTACGTATTTCCGGTTGCTCGTGTTTCATTTTAATCCAAATGTAAGTCTGTGGAACTGAGCTCGGCCATCGATATTAAATTTTACTAAATTTTATTAAATTGACTAACACCAAACCCTGAGGGATTTAAAATTTTCTTTTCATACTCGGTGTTAGGTGTTGGTGTTGGCCAAAGTTTGGATTGTTTTGTGAATAATTAGGGAAGTGGAGGCGCGAGTAGTAGAGTTTTGATATTCTATGTCACATGGTCATATTCAAACATGAGCGACACAACATTTGGATTGATAGAAGGGCACATTTCTTCGCACTTGTAGGTTATGAATGGATCATGACTACCATATTATGTATAATGTACGAGTAGCATGTGTCCAGGGACTGGATTTTAAGGCGCGCGAGAGCGATCGTGCGCTACATGCGCGCCTTAATCTATTTGAGGTCGCGCGATTTATCGCGCGCCTCGCTATCGATCTCATAAAAAAATTATTTCAAAACGTTTTTGGCAAAGAGTTCTTCTGATAAAAAAGAAGTTTCGGTTCTAAAAACGTCCCGTTATCAATCCAAAACTAAACAATTATTTCCACAATTATTGTATCCGCTCCGCTTTTCTCTCATAAAAAAATTATTTCGAAACGTTTTTGGCAAAGAGTTCTTCCGATAAAAAAGAAGTTTCGGTTCTAAAAACATCCCGTTATCAATCCAAAACTAAACAATTAATTCCACAATTGTATCCGCTCCGTTTTTCTTTCATAAAAAATTTATTTTGAAACGTTTTTGGCGATGAGTTCTTCCGATAAATAAGAAGTTTCGGTACTAAAAACGGCCCGTTATCAATCCAAAACTAAACACTTAACTCCGCAATATTATCCACTCCGTCTTTCTTTCATAAAGATTTTATTTTGAAACGTTTTTGGCAATGAAATCTTCCGATCAATAGGAATAAATAGGAAGTTACGGTACAAAAAACGGCCCGTTATCACTTGATAAATAAAGAATTTATTTTGCAACTTCATCGGCCCGCTTTTTTCCTATTTCATTTTAGTTCTCTTGCCATAAAATTTACACGGTCGCACATGTTTTTTTACGGTCGGTCAGGTTACCGGAAACAAACATATTTTTTTTTTAGGCCTTAAAAGTTCTAGGAGAGCTTTTTACTACTCCCCTCATATTTATAAAACTCAGTCCCTGATGTGTCATTACCAATTGGATTTGAATTTTACAACTGGTCCTGGAAATTTTCATTAAAAAAACAGTGCGTGTGTGACACGACAAAAAAAAGACATGGGTTTCTGACCATTATTGGTTATGGTTGAATTTCTGCCCAAGTAGATCTTTAATTGTACCATAAGTGCTGGTATATCTACATGAATAATGTACCTCTATGACATTTATTGTCCTTATCAATCATTCCCTCTCTGTGGAAAATGGTCCACCTCTATGTGTCGTGAGTGACACAACATCCAAAACGTGAGTGACCCGACCAGTGCCTTAAATGCAACAATTCGAGTAAATAACGAGATCGAAAATACCTGTGTGTATATGCCATGTTAGAGAAGTCCATGAAAATTACTTTAAGCAAAAAAAAATCTGAAAAAAGGGACTAGATATAAGAATAAGAGGCATTTAAAGCACCATAGTCCCATATGTGCAAATTCTTGTTTGATCAATTATTCACCGTAAGAAAACTGGATCACAAAATGATTGAACTTAAATAATTGTTTGTATTGTAAAGAAGCTTTTGTGCTGATTTCAAATCCTAATTTGCATTTTCCATGGCACAGTGCCATATTGAAATTTCAGTTAAATGTCCCACTTAGCTTGAATATGACCACATAAAAGCTGAGAATCCATAAATTTTCGAAGTGTACATATCCAATATAGAAACCTGCCAACTTTCTTGTAAAATGCCTCTGAATGTGGAAAAAGCACCTGCTCTGTGTGACGGGACTGAAAATGTATAAATCAATTTTCATTATAATTAGTAGGGAAATGTTAAGTTTCATATGGAAAACCCCATCAAACAGCAATTCATCCCTGGAAAAAAATAATAATGACGGGCAAAATTTCAAATTTTGAAGGCTGAAAATCATTTTTTTTTTCCTTCAGGTTTTAGGTACGTTGGCACGTACATGTACATGAGGTTGATATTTTTTCTCTATGAAAAACACAAGATTGGTTAACCATATTCTAGAATGTATCAAATAGTGGGGCTGTACATGTATATACTTGCCACTTAAAGTGAAACGATTTCCCACTCAAAAGAAAAATATGATGTTTCAACATTTTCCCTCCAATTCTGCTTTCAGGTCTCTACATTTACACAACACAGGTACATGTAGTTATGAATTGGACTGTAATTAAAATTTTGCAGGTATGCCAATTTTGATGCTGTAATTAGGAGAGAAGTTGCTTCAAGGTTGTGGCTACGTTATCTTCATGATACTAGATGTAAATATATATAACTTTATTTTATTAATCAACATTAAATTATCAAATCTTTGTTGTCCTTTCAGGTTGCCTGGATGCTAAGAGAATGGGGCTCAGTTTACATCCTCTAAGACAACAATCAAATTGGAGGAAAACAAAGGTATATTTAATACATGTAATACAACCTGGGACAAAAATTATTAGACCAAGCTCATTTTCTGTTTTTTAACTATTATTTCATTCTATGTATTTCATTGCTTCTTTCCGTCTACCAGCCTTTCTACTATATCATTTTTTTTTCTTATCAGTCATCCCATTCTCTTATTTCTTTCTTTATTGTTTTGTTTTTGTTTATGTTTTTGTCTAAATTTGTTTTTGTTTTTGTTTTGTTTGTTTGTTTGTTTGTTTGTTTGTTTGTTTGTTTGTTTGTTTGTTTGTTTGTTTGTTTGTTTGTTTGTTTGTTGTTTTGTTTGTTGTTTCGTGTCGTTCGTTCGTTCGTTCGTTCGTTCGTTCGTTCGTTTGTTTGTTTGTTTGTTTTTTAATTCTCTCTTCCATCATTTGTCAGCCTTTCTTTGGGTATTTCTTTGTTTAGCATTTGATTATTCTTATGTATTCATTAGTTTCTTTCCACCTATATATCATTCCTTTTCTATCATTCTCTATATATTTCTTTCTTCTTTTTTTAATTTCCATTCCCAATATCACTTTAAAGGTTTGCAAGTTTTCAGCAATGTTGCAAAGTCTTTGGAAAGATTTGTACATTACTATATGTACATGGAGAAAAAGTGAATAAGATTCTAGACCCCTATGATAAAGTTGGTGTGGAGTACTGTATTACTAATTACAAAGTAGTGGGATATGTGCCAATGAAGCATAATTTAGCCCATGGCAGATAATCTTGAAGAAATATTGAAAGGGGGAGGACTAATTAGCACCATCCACTGATGACAAATTTTAAATGCAAGAAGTTGTGGCCACAGTGTTTCATGACTTCTTTTATTTGTAGTCTTTCGCATCTTTTAAGACCAAATAAATAGCTCCCCCCCCCCCCCATTAGGAAAAGTTAGGATTACGGAGGGTTTCTTTTTAGATATGAAAGGTAAATTCAATTCAATTATCTGTTATGTCGCTAAATCACTTGAAAATTTATCTCAATATTTTCTTTCAGCTTCCCAAAACTTGGAAGAAAGAGCTCCCAGTCTGAGAACATGAGAAGGCCATTAGAGAATATCTACATGCTTGACAGACCGAAAATATCCCAGTGAAGAACCAGCAATACTTCAGACTTTTTTCTTAAAGAAATGTCATTCATTGTCAGCTGGTCCGCAAAGACAATTTTTTTTTATTTGGTACTTCCTATTTTTTTTAAAATCTTTTAATATGCACGCCCCCCCCCCCACAAAAAACACAAGAATAAACAAATAAATAAAAAATAAACAATAAAAAAAATGTTCAAATACATCATAATTGCCTTAATAATCATCCTCATATTTGCCAGCTGCTATGAAGCTACAAAAGTGAGTGCCCAAGAGGGGGATAGGGCACAACTTGAATTCCAATATCCATGTAATAGTTCAGAAGTTACACTGCAACGCTCAAATGGAGCCCCGTTTTACAGCTCTGCAAATCCAGATGTAATTTCACAATCAAATAAACTAGTTACAAATCAAAAAGGCAATGACAATTGTTCTCTTCACCTTACTATCAATCCTGTTTCTAGAAATGATAAAGGTACATACGTTCCCATTGCATATAAGAATGGTCTTATGATAATTCCAAAAAGTGATAGAAGGATTTGGTTGGGTGTTGACTATCCTCCTGGTAAAGCTTCATGTGAATTACTTAGAGATCATATTCCAGGGGAATGGTTAACAATTCACTGCACAGCTTCAAAAGGCACACTTCCTGGGCAGATTGTATGCTATCAGAATGGCATGAGGCTACCCCACCAATCTTCACCTAAAGAAAATGTCTCAACATTACATCAAACTATTTTGGCAAGATTAGTAGGGTCTGTATACTGTTGTTCTTCTATCTTGGCAAAACCTAAGGATACATGTGAATGTAAGGACTGGGGATGGGACCCTGTTAATGGTGTGTTAGGCAAACTAGACCCATGTGGTACTAGCCCAAATACTCACACCTCAACATCATCTCAAGGCCCTAGGATGGACAGTACAACTACCATTCCAACTTCTATCCCACTGATATCAACAATTACAAATCTAGCTCCTAAAAGAACAGACTTCAAATTGCATTTTATAATTACTATCACCCTCAGTGGTTTATCAATTAGCATACCGTACTCCTTATTGCAATAGTTGTACTAAAGATATATTTATTAAACTCAGCAAGACAAATGAAACCCCCAACACAAGATACTGAATTAGGAGATTATAAAGTAGTTCATGACAAATCACAGGAAGATCAGGTACATGCATAATATTTCAGATAGCCATTACAATTTCTTGCTTACTACCCACATTCTACCAATCTTCTGTATTTCCCGTAGAAGCTCTTTTATCTGATATGTAATTTGTCAACTTCTGTTTTATTTTGCTTTTGTCTTTAAGAGGGATGTACAATAAAGAGAGGGGTTTGGGTGTGAAATTTTGTTTGTTGGGGTTTAGTTTACCCAATATTTGCATAATATTTGCATAATATGAAACTCAATCCTAAAAAATGTATTTCATGACTATTTCTTTTATGAAACAACCAGTTCAACAGTATTTTTATATTGGTGAAACATCTCTTAATCAAGCTAATGTGGTTAAGATCCTTGGTATACATTTTCAAGAGAACCTTAAATGGGATACACATGTTAATGAAATGTTTAAAAAAAGTGCAATAGACGTTTATTTATGCTCCGTAAGTTAAAGCATTTCAATCTTCCTCAATCTGACCTTATTAATGTTTACACTGGGTATGTGAGACCAGTTCTTGAGTATTGTGTCCCACTATTCCATTCTAGTATTACTAAAAAACACGCTGATGCCATGGAAAACATTCAAAAACGTGCTCTTAAAATTATTCTAGGTTTTAACTACGTTATTTACAAAAATGCTTTAGATATTTGTAAGTTGTTACCGTTAAACGATAGAATTAAATTGTGTAAAGATTTTGCCCTAAATTTAGAGAAACATCCATTTTTTTCCTCATGGTTGCCTGTTCCTCGGAATGTAAATTTAAATTTGAGACATGTAAAAAAATACTCTCAAATACTTTGCAAGACAGACAGGTTAAGGAAAAGTGCAATTCCATATTTTATTGGCTTACTGAATGATTATCATTCCAACAATACATAGGGTCATATTCAAACTAAGTGGGACAATTAGCTGAAATTTTAATGTGGCGCTGTGCCTTTGAAAATGCAAATTAGGATCTGAAATCAACACAAAGGCTTCTTTACAATACAAACAATTATTTAAGTTCAAACATTATGTGATCCAGTTATCTTACGCTGAATAATTGAGCAAACAGGAATTTGCACGTATGGGACTATGGTGCTTAAAATGCCTCTTATTCTTAATACTAATCACTTTTGTCAGATTTTTTTAACTGAAAGTAATTTTCATGGACTACTCTAACATGGCATATAAATACAGGTAATTTAGATTTAGTTATTTACTTGAAATGTTGAATTTAAGGCACTGGTCGTGTCACTCACATTTTGGATGTCGTGTCACTCACGACACATGGAGGTGGACCATTTTCCACAGAGAGGGAATTATTGACAAACACAATAAATGTCAGAGAGGTACACTATTCATATACATATACCAGCACTTATGGTACCCTTAGAGATCTTCTTTGGCACATAAAGCCAACCGTAACCAATGATGGTCAGAAACCCATGTCTTTTTTTTTGTCGTGTCACTCACACACTGTTTTTTAATTATAATTTCCAGGACCAATTGTAAAATTCAAATCCAACTGGTAATGACACATGCCACTCCTACATTATACGTAATATGGTAGTCATGATCCATTCATAACCTACAAGTGCAAAGATATGTGCCCTTCTGTCAGTCCAAATGTCGTGTCCCTCACGTTTGAATATGACCATAGGTTATTTTTTCATTGAAATTTAACCCTTTACTTTTATTTTTGTCTGATCTCGATTGCACCTCTACATGTACGTGCGTCTTTGATACCTGGTCATTTTATACTTAACACCTTACATATGTGTCTGTTTTGCATTATAGTGTTTTTGTATTAAGCATCTACATGTTTATCTGTGCAATCTATCTATTTTAACCAATTTTTAGCATGTTTAATATCTCTAAGATATGTATTGAATAGGTTTTGTTGCGATGTTGCTATTAACAACTCGTTTTATCAACATTTTGGCCTTTAGGTAGATCCTACAATTTCTATGTACTTACATATTACATTTTTTTTTTGTAACTAAGTAAGACAAAAACAAAAACAGAACCAAATTCTTTTTAAATTTTTTCACAACAGTATACATGACTCTCCAGGTGCATGCCAACACATATCCGAGATCTTTTTATAAATGTGAATGTACTGCATTGTTGTTATGATGTAAGCAGGGAAACCCCTTACATATATCCCTGATGTAAGAGAGTGTGTATTAGTGCTTTCCCTTATTAAACTTATGCACATCTTTATTGATTGTGCATGACTTTTTTAAGGGTGAGTGACTTCTGTGTGTGTAATTACAATGCAGTTGTATGAGCAATGGATAGCCTCTGGTCGGAGCCCGCTCTCCCCCCTTGGATCGTCGCTGTTCTCGGGACTCAGGGCTGTGCGGTGTATCGCGTTTCCCCGTGGCTGCGGGCCCGCAGTCTTGGGGATCGCGGTGCAGTGCGTGGCTCTGGGTCTCGAGGGACGCGACGGTTGTCTGTTTAATAACAACATCGTTTTACAGACCTATGATTTCTTAATTTCTCAGTCTTAGGTTGAATATGAATAGTTTATGTATCAAAATGTTTTGTTTGTTTTACTTTGTACATTGAATGCAATTCAGCCTTTGGGCTGCTATGTTCGATCCTCAATAAAACCTTTTCAATTCAATTCAATTCAAATAGTTTTAATGTAGTAGCCGTTTTGCTCTACATAGTATTGCTTTCACTGCATTCTTCCTCCAGATATGTGTATACTATGTACACATACAATATTTTATTTCTATTACTATTTCAATTTTAAAAATTCCAAGACAGTTTAATGTATCACAGGCTTGTGATTGAAACATGGCTTCAAGTATTATATTTTCCTCTCATTAATTTGAGAATAATTATAATATATATTCCTTTAAGATGGTTTTAAAAATTCAAATGAATATCTCTCTAAAATAATTTTTGAGAACTTGACAGAATAGTGCTCATAGGAAAAGTAGTTTATCTTCATCTTGGTGTCAATGTATCTTAAGGCGCAGTCCCACTGGCTTTTTAGGATGATTTGCGTATGAATTGCGGATTGTTTGTTTTGTTTTTGTTTTTTGTTGTGGATGAACGAAATTTGTATACGCAACTCATGCGCAATTAGTCCTCCCGCTAGTGGGACCGGGCCTTCATGTTAGTTTTACACGTTGTTTTTGGAAGCTAATTTTACAATTTTCTTTAAGATTCAAGATATGTTTATTGTATAGCCTAATAAGTATAAATGTAGCAATATAAATAGAATCATCCAAATTATTTCTGACATATTTGTGTGTGTGTGTGTGTGTGTGTGTTTGAACTTTTATCATATAAAAGTTTAACTTTTTTTTTTAGTCAAGCTTTTGCTTTTGTTTTTCATATGAAATGGCTCTGTTTCTGTTTTACTTGCCTTTATTTACGTTATAATCATCCTTTGTCTAGTCAAGGTACATGAAAGAAATTTGTTTTTGTTATTTGAAAGGTCTCTGGTGTGATGCTTAGTTCTATATTGTTGCATTGCATGCGACTTCCTTTCATGTGATACTAAATCATTCTTAAAATTATTCACTGAAAATACAGCAATGGATAAATGTGCCTGTCACATACAATGTTGACTGAATCTTTTGCACCCTTTATTATTTGCAAGCATTTATTCAAGAAATGTACATGTAAATCAATTTGCAATACATTTTATTGCTCATATTTTTTAAATATAAACAATTTAAATCTGAAAATATTTTTCTTGAAGTAATTTGTCTCCCTTCAACTGAATTAAGTTTTTATTTCCACCAAAGTTTCTTTTAGTATGCTTTACCCTATAGACCTTAAACTGTAAATTGACGTTTAATTCTTACATAATGCTTGTCTTCTTCCTTTTGAGTAACTATTTAATTAATTACACAAAACTAGTCCAGTGCTGGACACATTGGCTTCACTTTGGGGTTACACCCTGATGCATCTGCCCTGTAACATAAATTGCTAAAATTAATTGTATCTCAGTAGCCTCATTTCAAGTACAGCTAATTTAATTGAATAAAAAAATGACCAGTTTGAGACTAGCATTAGGGTTAGATTTAGGATTGGAATCCTGAACATTTGGGCAACTAGTCTGTAACTGTACATGTGCTCCCAACGAGAATACCAATTTACGGTCAATTGTAACTCTTCATGTTGCAGAGCACAGGTTTACAAGGTTGCACGGTTCTATCACGTGAGGATATATCAGGTGTTCCATGGTTTGCTCTTCCACATAAATGGAAATTAATCCATTAAATCATAAAAATTACAATCTAATTTTATTATTTACGATATGGAAATATACATTTGCCTACCATTGCTAACTTCAGTACTCCTACAACAATAACGCCACAAAATAACCCCTGAATACATTCTTACTACCGAACATCGAATCCCTCTCTGCCCTATCATATTCGACCCAATACCTATCCTCTTACCCTCCCCCCATCCATCCAACCCCTCTTAGAAACAATAACGCCGCCCTCCATTGAATGAGGATGCCGCCGCACGCGATCCATATACTCTTCCTCTAACCTCTCTCGCCCCAGGAAACTTCCGTATGTTGCACAGGATAGGGGACGGAGGGAGGGAATGTAGGCAAATGTATATTTCCATATCGTAAATAATAAAATTAGATTGTTAATTTTATGATTTACTTCAATAGAAATATACATTTGCTACCATTGCTACGAACCAGCACCGACAAAAGACGGGAGGCAACCATAACGGTTATGAAACTATGGAGGACGCCGCCGCTTTGAGAGGTGCGGTGGAGAAACACCCTCGCTAGCGGCGACGTCTCTCAGGTAAAAGGAGGTGAAAGAATTCGACAGAACGCCAAAACCCCTTTGCAGATATCTTCCACCCCGACCCCTGTAAATAGGGCCCAAGAGGAGCTGATGCTCCTGGTCTGATGGGCCTTGGGAGTAGTTCCCTCTTTCAAGGGCCTTCACTCCCGCAGCCTTGATTGCGGAGACTATCCACCGGGGATAACGTATCTCTAGAAACCCCTTTATGGGGTTCACGGGAAGTAACAAATAACTGTGAGGATTTGCGAAGATTTCTCCGTTCTCTTGATGTACCATTTGAGGGCCCTAACGGGGCACCAGAATTTGTCTTCTCTGATAGATGAGAACCCCGCAGAGGCCTAATGAAGATCTCGATAGAGCCCGACGATGGCTTGTTGGTTCTTAGCAATGAATGAGTGATGAATCAGCGAACCCATATCTCTCCCAACGAATATGACCTGGTGATATTGAGAGAGCATGAAGTGAACTCCTCCTTTGCCCGGAGGCGATTGCTAGGAGAAGCTTGTCTTAATGATAGATTCAAACAGGGAAATCGATTCAAAGGCTCGAACGGTGGCTTTGACAAAGCCTCCAAGACTGCTTGGAAGACTCCCAGGCTGGAGCAAGGTAAAATAGGGCGTTTGGAAAAGCCCAAGAGCGCAGCGGAGAGCTGGGGGTCGAGACATCGATCCCCATTACGCAAAACCGTAGTATGCGCGCGTAGCTGTGCCAGCGATATCAGACCTACATCTCCACCGGACTCTGTATCGCAAGCCAGACGCATACCGCAAGGATGACGAGAACCCCCCTCGAACACCTACGAACGACGAGTATCAGCAACAAGACGACATCGCAGGAAATTAAGGAGCTGGCATAAGAGGTAAAGGAGCCTCTCTGGGGGACACCCCAAGAGCGTTCGCCATCAGGCAAACAAAGCCTCAAGCGCGCAAATTGTATACAATCCTAGTCGATCTCCGCCTACTTTCAACTAGCAGCTCAGCTCTCGGTCTGAAAAAGCCTTCATCCCTAGCCCGCTGGCCATAGAGCCTAGTCATAGGAAGTGCATGCCGCGCCATGAAGAACCCCGACCAAAAGTTGAGAGACTAAGTCTCGGTATCCCACGCATGGCCGTGCGCAACAGGATACGTCTCCCGAACGCAGATCACGGAGAACAGATCCTGAAACCAGGCGCGACCGGGCCAGTGGGAGCAGCAATCAAGACCACTTGTTGCCTGATCCTCCCTGATCTTTCTGAAGAACCAGAGGATCAGCTTTGAATGGTGGAAAGGCGTACGCCTTCCACCCCTTCCAATGAAGAGAGAACGCCGTCCAAACGAAACGCCGAAGTCTCCCTGAACTCGGAGCAAAACCGAGAAGTCTGTCTGTTCAGGGAGGTTGCAAACAGCATCTATTTCCAGGTCCCGGAACCTCTGAATTACTAACTTCGAAAACATGAGGGGACACACATCCATTCCTCTGATGGCAGCGAGCGACCTCGGGATAGAAAAGCATGCATACAGATGTCCTCCCCCGGAATGTGGGAGCACCCGGATGATTCTCCTCCCGATTGCACCATTCCCAAACGGAGGAACGCTACCCTGTTTCAACTCCAAAGAGTGTTGTCCCTCCTGTTTGTTGATGTAGGCCTTCACAGAGGTGTTGTCCCGTAATCGAACAACACCGAATGGCCCACCACCAGGTCGCGAAAAACGTGTGGAGGACAAACAGAACTGATAAAAGTTCCAGAACGTTGTGATGTGAGAAGCGGCCTCGGAAGGACCCAAAGATCCGGAAACCATCCGACCTGACAATGGCCCCCCCCAACCTTGAAGTACGCGTCCGGTGTCACTGTAATTGAGGGAAGAGGGTCCTTGAATCTCATTCCCTGAAGAAAGGAAGGTACGGTTCGTCCAAGGGGAGAGAAGCTTCTTGATCTCCACCGTCAAAGGAATCCAGACAGGAAGGGAGCTGAGGTTCGGCCTGAAAAACTTCAAGGAGATGCAGCTGGAAAGGTCTCATAAAGAGACGACAATCGGCAAGATGTCACCAGGACTGGCTAAAAGCCCCAGCCATCTCAACCAAACCTCGGCTCGAACCCTCCGCATGCTCAGGAGGACCCGGCAAGACTGACCAGAGCCTCTACCCTCTCGAGACTCGGCCGAGCCAGCTGAATTCTTGATATCCAACTGGGCACCCAAGTAGATCGGAGTTCGGCAGGAGGAATGAATCCGATTTTGGACCAGTTGATCATGAATCCCAAACATCTCGGTTGTTTCCACTACAGCGAAAGATGGATGTGAAAGCAGGACCTCCCGACAACTGCGGCACGAGAAGCCAATCGTTCTAAGTAAGCGAAGATCCGAAGGCCCTTGCCCCTGAGGACACATCAACGCCGAGACACCCTGTGAATACTCTGGGAGCGGGACGCAGCCCCGAAAGGAGGGCTTTGAAGCGAAAAGTCTCCTTTCCTTACAGCAAAACCCCAAAAGATCCCTCGACGAAGGGTCTTATTGGATGTGGAAATAGGCATCGCCAGGTCGAGGGGACACCGCAAAGTCGTCTTGACCGAGAGCCGGAAGAATAGAGGCTACGATGTGTCCATCCTGAAGGGCCGACCTTTGCGATGTGCCGTTGATCCTCTTCATTTTGAGGATCATCCTGAGCGATCCTGAACGCTTGGGGATCACAACAAACGGGGGAGAGACACAGAAAGGTCGTCGACTCCCTCACCCCGTTCGACAGCGTCCTTTTCAGGGAGTGACGGTAACTTCCGAAACAATATGCTCCTGAAAAAGGATCACTGCGGCAGTGGTGATCGACGTTCGGATAACACCCTTGAAGAGCTCTTCTAGATCTATCCGAAGACCGTTCTTGATCACAGAGAGGACGAAGACGTCGTCCGTGATTGACTTCCAAGTTTGAAGAAACTTCCAAAGTCGACCACCCACCGGATCTCCAAGCGAACTCGGGAAGTCATCTGGAATAATGCTTCCCGCCCTGACGAAAGGGCTGATTCTTCGCGAAGCCTCAGGAAGAGCCCCTACCACCTCCACGTCCTCGACGGGGAGTCTGGTCTTGAAAAGACACCTGTCCATCATAAAAATCATGAGAAGAGTCGGCTACCCTACGATCCTGAGGAGGAGCTGCCGGGGCCGACCTGGCAGGAACGGAAGCCCTCTTGTC